>OZ025300.1:278774624-278873691 GCA_964019185.1 Maratus speculifer
TTTTCCATCAAATATTTAACCAAAAATTTTACTTTTTAAAAGGTTTTAATATTTTGTTGGATTTCCTTTTACTTTTAAAACATGGTTTAATCTTTTTGGGATGGATTCGACTAATTTTTTTGTGATTTCTGGAGTGATTTTACCCCATTCTTGAAGCACCGATTTTAGTTGTTGTTTTGAAGAAATGGTGTGTTTGCGAATTCTTGATTCCAATTCTTGCCAAATATTCTCTATGGGATTTAAGTCTGGAGATTGTGGTGGTGTTTTTATTATTTCAGGACAGTTATATAGCAGCCAGAGTATAACGTTCAGAGCAGTGCGCTTGGGGTCATTGTCCTGGTAGAATTTAAAATCGTTATGAAGGTTCAATTTTCGTGCTGAAGATTTCAAATTTTGCTTTAAAATATCAATATACTTGTACTGATCCATAATACTGTCGATAAAAACAAGATTACCAACTCCAGCGGACGACATACACCCCCATACCATAACTCCTCCTCCACCATGTTTTACTGTTGGTACCAAGTTCTGTTTGCGAAATTCTTCCCTGGGTTTTCTCCACACCAAGATTCTGCCGTCAGAACCAAATATATTAAATTTACTCTCATCAGCAAATATAACTTTATTCCAGTAATCAGAATTCTTATTTATGTTGGATTTTGCGAAAGCTAGTCTGAGTTTTCTATTCTTTTCACTTACGAAGAATTTTTTCCTGGCTACTCTACCGTGATATCCAGCAGATCGAATTACTCTTCTAATAGTCTCAGGATTAACAATTATTCCATATAATGCTTGTAAATCAGCAGCAACTTTTGAAGCACTATTTCTTGGATTTCTTTTAATATTTCGAACGATAATTCGTTTTATTCCATTGGATAGATTTGATGGTCGGTCAGAACTTCTTTTATCCTGAATCATATGATTCTTTTTATATCATTTAATGACATTGAAAACTGTTGAACGACTCAAGTTAACTGTTTCAGCAGTTTTTCTAATAGATTTTCCACGTTCAATATGCAAATTAATAACTAATTTTCGAATTTCAGGCGAAGTTTCTTTTCGTTTAGCATTCATGGCTACACAGAGCTAAAAAACACAAAAATTCCAAAACAAACTGGAGAGAAATACTGCAGACGATTTTATAATTTATTGCCAATTGCTTTTAAGTAAAAATAAAACCCCAAAAAATATTTTTATTGCTTATTTCAGACGATTTTTGTTGCATATATAATGGTGTCCCATCACTTATGTGAGCTATTTTTTGCTCCGTTCTAAACATTTGTATTTTTATTAAATTAATATTTTAATATTTTGACAAAATGTATGTTATGTAATAATCTTTACTAAATTTAAGTATGAAACACACCCACAAAAAATGTATACATGTTTTTTTAATTTATTTGATTAGTTTCCTTTTGTAAAGCACAAGTGTCCCATCACTTATGTGAGACACTGTATGCTAATAAAACATGCTTGATTAGAAATAAATAAACTGAATAGTGAATTTCAGTGGTCAAAAATGATCAAAATTGATTTTGACCAAGACGGTTAAAATCGTTTTAAATCACTAGTTTAAACCCCCATGATTAAAACCGATATAACCTAATTTAAAATCATATGTCGCTCCAATTAACTGTCGTAAATGTAACTGTCCTCTGTATAAAATATTACAAACAAACACACGCACACACATATGTATGTGTGTGTGTGTTGATTATCTAAAAAAATTCAATATTTTAATTTATCTTATTAAAATGATACATAAATTTAAATTTTTACATATTGCTTTAAAAATTTCAGATCTTTTCCCTGCAAATTGGATCTAAAATGCATATTATTGAAAATTTTCGGAAAGTTAAACATTATAAATTAATCAAATGAAACAAGAAAATGTACATAAGTTAATAGTTATATTAAATGAAAAGTATTTAGTTACCTATAAATTTATTTTTTTAAAACTATGATGTAAAAATAAATAAATAAAATAGAAATTTAAAAAATCACGGTATTTCCAAAAGTAACCAACTTTTGCGCCGATATTAGGTAGATCCTAAATTCTGTAACCCCATAATTTCCGAGACCCCGAAAGATGAAATACCGTTTGAAACGATATATTGGAAGAATTGAAATCTCAATATCGTTACTACGGCCTTAAAAAATACCGATATGAAACGGTATTAAGGTTTATCGTTGAGCCCTATTTAGTAGACAATTCTACTTTGATGTCATTTTTATGGCAACAGTAATTAAAAAGTTACTAATTAACAATAAATTTTGTTTTAAGGGAACAGTGGACCTTTATTTGAGCAAAATCGTCGCAAAAAAGGTCTATTTCTGTGTTATAATAGTACCAAAATAGTTTTTCTCATTAAAATATCATGTATGAAGGTTTTAAGAAGTAAATAATAAAGGTAAGTGTATTTATATACTTTAGATCTGTTTTTCTCAAAACTAATTTTTCAGCGTTTTTAGATTTTTGAAATGCTCCTTGCGACGTAATTTTTTATCAACATTTATGAAATTGATAAGGAAGTATCCTGATGTTGTTTAGAAAGACATTGTGTAAGCTTTTTAATATTCGTCATCATTAAGATAGTCAAATTTGATTTTTTTCCTTCTTAAAAGGCAAAAAATTTTGATAAAAATCGATATGGAATTTAGAAAAAAAATGTAAAATATTAATTATTCAAGAGATTAAAAAATTCTTACACAAATTTGTTTATAATGGACTTTTAAGTGATAAAAATGCAAAAACAAGAAAAAATCTCAAAAATTAAAAAGCGAGGAGCATTTTAAAATTTCGTTCAAAATTAAAAAAAAAAAATTTTAATTAAAAAATTTTAAAAAGATAGGATTTTTTTAAAAAGGCGTTCTGTATGCTTTTGGTGAAATGTATATATGCTCAAAATTTTATACTGCTGTGATGAAAATTAAAAAAAAAATGTAACGTCCACCGTCCCCTTAAAAACAATTTTTGTAAGATAAAAAAAATATTTTAGAAAAGGCCAGCTTTTTAAAAAATAAGACGGTTTTTTTAGTGATTTAAACCAGAAAAAGTCGGCCGGTTTAAACAAGCTTGGTTAAAATCCGACAGCCTTGGAAAAAAAGGACAAAATTTTTCACCTTAAAACAGCAACCTTTCAAAAAAAGTCTTTATTTTAAAAATAGGAATTTTACGAATTTTTTCCATCTCTAAATTTTTTACAAATTTAATCGTATAAAAGTACAATCTGACCTGTCACTTTTACACATACAAAAAAGGAGAATTTTACATACACATATCTTCTTAGAAATGCATAAAAAAGGGTCTAAATATAACCATCATTTCAAAGTCACAAAATTCTGAATATTTTTTTCTCACAAATGAGAAAATGCTTTTTACAATTTTATAAAAACAGAAACTTGGAAAGAAAGCCTGAACAGATCCTTGTTTTATATAAAACTAGTTAGATGTGCCAATCCCAAAACTTTCTTCTATCTCATACGTACATTTTAATATTAAAAAAAATAATTACTCATTTTAATGCTTTAATAATTTTAATTCAATACTATACCAACTTTGATTTTCATCTGAAATTTCTGCTTCAGTCAATTAATCGGAGTAAAAACAAACTTCCGTTTGTGCACGAGCCGATGGACAATAGAATGATAGGCAGATTTTTTTAAATTTAAAATTTAGGGAGAACCTACTTGCCATACCAAAAAATAATCATACACAAAAATTTTAGTTCAGTTCAAGAACTAACTTCATAAACGTTTAATCGGTACAATATTGAAAATGGCATAAAAATCACGATTGCTGCGCCCTCTTCCAGCGGATTTTTTTCAAATTCAGGTAGGACCAACTAGGCCTAGCTATACACCTACACAAAAAATTTGGTTCAATTCTACGCATAACTTCATTACTTTTGGTCGGTAGAATATTGAAAATATCATAAAAATCGCGATTGCAGCGTACTTTTTTGGCAGGATATTTCAAAATTGAAGGAGGACCTGCTTGCCACAGCCAAAAACATTCACAAAAAACTTGGTTCAATTCTATGCATATCTTCATACACTTTTTGATGGTAGAATGGCGACATACGGACGCACACACAGACATTTTCAAAAAACATATTTTTTGCAATCTCTGACCCCTGAAACGTGTAAATCCGTCGAAAACCGGAAGTCGAATAAAAAATATCGATTACAATACTTTCTTCTATTGAAAATAGACGAAAGTAAAAATATTTAAATTCTGATATTTTGTCTTAAAAAATTGCAAACTATTCCTATTTAACTAATTTTAAGGTATTACATAAGAAAATTTCATTAAACACTGTTAAATATAGCATGTTTGAGTTATTTGAATGAAGCCAAGGAAAGAGGATAACAAATTTTTTAATTGATGTATTTTTATTGAATAAATAACGAAAGCTTTACAGAAAATCTGATACATCATTGTTTAAAAAAGAATTTTAACGATAGAGAAAATGGCGACATTGATTATGGTGACAAAAGAAACTTTTCTAAAAACACTTTGAACCAAAATGCATGTACATTTTAAAATCTCGTGCGATACTTCTATCTTCATGAAATTAACTACAGGGTTGTTACACATATGGGAGAATGAAATTCCCTGACTTTTCCAGGTGTATTTCTAGAAAACTCTAGTATCGCGGTGTAGCTCGTAGTGGACATGCTAAGGGTAAAAAAAATGTTATATTACCCCAAAACACTAAAATTTCTTGAATGGAGTTGCTAATAACCTCTGAGCTAAAGCTCTTCATCCTAATTCTCCCCCCCCAAATCAATAAAAATATTTCTTTGAGGTTTAAAATTGGAATCGCTCTCTTTAATAATTTATTATTGCAAGCTTCAAATAAAGTTTCCTAGAAACTGTACAAACTTGCTACAAAATATTTGCGCACAAGAGTTCACAAATATTCATTTTGTTAACTATATCCCAAAATCACTGTCTAGTTAAAATGTTATTTTCAACAAGGGAAGGGGGAAAATAGTGGGGAGATGGAGGCTTGAGATAATTACTTTTTGTTACATGAAAATAACTGCTGGGAAAAGTTTTAAATCTATAATAATGAGTATTAAAAATATAAAATGTTAAGGATGAAAGAGGAAAACAAGTTGGAAATTGCACGTGAAGCGTAGCAAATTAGGTGCGTTCGTACGATAACGAAGTTTTTAAAATATTACTCTAATATATCAATCTCATAAAATTGTAAATAATTACAATTAAAATGCGCACCAAACAATGTTCTCCCTATACCATTACGTAATGGAATACTTTTGTGTGGCCTTGTACATCAATAACAAATGTTCTTTGCACCACAGATTATACAAAATGTGTATCATAATATGTACTTTATAGATGCATATAAATTTTATTAGGTTCGCATGAGTGTAACACGATTAAAATGCATTTGAAACATTTTTACCCATTGACCGTAATGTAACGGAATACTTTTGATTGTCCCTGTAATTGATCTATGCATCCGATTTTCATAAAATTTGAAATAACTCGACAAAATTATGTAATAATTATGTATTTTAAATTTCAAACGTATAGAATATATTTGAAACTTTTTCCCCCATTGACCATAATGTAACTGAATACTTTTGTTTCCCTCTGTAATTGATCTATGCACACGATTATCAAAAAATTTGAAATAACTCGACAGAATTATGTAATAATTGCGTATTTTAAATTTCAAACGATTAAAATGCATTTGAAACTTTTTTCCCCATTGACCGTAATGTAATGGAATACTTTTGATTGCCCCTGTAATTGATCTATGCATCCGAGTTTCATAAAATTTGAAATGACACGACAAAATTATGTAATAATTATGTATTTTAAATTTCAAACGATTCGGTTGGGTAGTTCTTGCGTTGTTATATGCGGACAGACAGACAGACGGACGGACTGAACGACCACTATAGGTGCTACATATTACATAATTACGAACGCACCTAAAAAAGGGGGATAGATGATTTTTCTTCTATTTTTAAATAAGCAGTTTGCCAAATTATGGAAGATTCTTACTTTTGGCCGACCAACGATCAAATTCTCTTAGAGATCACAATGAAAGTTTATGAAATTCCCTGACTTTTTCAGGTTTTAGGAAAAAATATTGAAATTTCCTGACTTTTCCCTGACTTATTTGGCTAATTTACCAATTCCCTATGTTTTCCAGGTTGTGTAGCAACCCTGTAACTATCTTTGTACAAAATTGCCACAGACTGCTATTTTTTAATTCTATTCAAACACCACTTTTCAAAACAAAAATCTTTTACACATGCTTTGACAACATTTGCAAGACAAATATTCTACAAATTTTTTTTTAGTACTACTTGATTATCCAGTCGACCAAAAAACTATCGCCAAACTTATAAGAATAAGTGCCAATGTTAGTGGTCATAAATGTCCCATTCACTTGACATTAAGATGCCACTCGAGTCATTCAAAGGGACCCGGGTGATAATGTAAAGTCTATGCGGGTGTTATTTTCAAATATCTCGCTCAAATTTTAATATTTTTGGCGATTTATTTTTCATTGGATAACTGAGTACGGCTAGTTTTAAAGCTAGTTTTTACTTTTTTGATTTTAATTTCAGATTAAAAAAACTTACAACTTTTGGAACCGATTCTGAAATTGGAACTATCTTAATATTTGAAAAAAAAAAAAAAATTGTAATCAAAATCAAAAAATTAAAAACTAGCCGTCTTCATCTATCCTATACAAGAAATAAAAAAATAAAAATACAAATTTTGGAACCGATTTTGAAATTGAAACTATCTTAATATTTGAAAAAAAATGTAACCAAAATCGAAAAATTAAAAACTAGCTGTTTTCATCTATCCTGTACTAAAAAAAAAAAAAAAAAAAAAAAAAAAAAAAAAAAAAATCGTACAAGATTATTAAAATTTAAGTGGGATATTTTGAAAATAACGCCCCGATAGACTTAACATTATCGCCTGGCTCTTTTCGAATGACTAGTGTAGGCTCATTAACACGATACACGTGTTTGTTACTTCATTAAAGGACTTTTAACTTGACTAATTATTTGTATTTGTACTTTTATTTATTTATTTATTTATTTATTGCTACTTTCTTTGTTCTTTCGTTAAAGTAAAAAATATATCAATTTGTATAATTTGCTATTTGTGTAATTTGGCAAAATTGCTCGACGAAATAACCAAATAGTACATATAATTGGAGTTAAGAACAAAAACAGTGCAGAATTCACCTTGTTTACTAATTCAAAACGTAAAAATAGATGCAACTGTATATAAATTATTTAAAAGGTGTATAATAAAACATATAAAAACTTAAAAATACACTTAAAGTACTTTAAAAAGTTCAAGAAGTTTTCAACCGTCACTTACGCGGTCTTCGTCAATGAGAAAAACTCTAAATGTTATTTAGAATTTTTAGCATTTAGAGTTTTTCTCACTGACGAAGACCGCGTAAGTGACGGTTGAAAGCGTTCTGAACTTTTTAAAGTACTTTAAGAGTATTTTTAAGTTTTTATATGTTTTATTATGCACATTTTAAGTAATTTATTTACAGTTACATATATTTTTACGTTTTAAACCAAATAGTACCCATTTTCTTTCTTTCTTTTTCTTAATATAGTGATACAAACAGAATATAAAAACAGTCGCCTGTGGCGGCCCTGATTTTTTCAAACACCCAAGCAAATTCAATTGAATCCTATTCAATTTGGTACCTGCATTGAGAAGTAATTGATTTATGAAAAACAATTTAATAGGCTTTATAAGTACTTGATGCAAAATGCATAACACATAATAACATAAATCACCAAAGAAAAAAAAAATTAGATAATGAATTCAAAGATTATCTTCATTGATGAAAATTTTTTGGGAAGAAAAAACATTTTCTTAAGGCGCAACACTAGGCACAGAAAAAGACCCGGATGATAATGTAAAGTGTATGGGAGCGTTCTTTTCAAATATTTCGCCCAAATTTTAATATTTTGAGATGATTTTTTGCACAAGATAGCTTAGGACGATCCTAGTTTTTAGTTTTTCAGTCTTGGTTTCAGATTTAAAAAAAAAAAAAAATACTTTAACTTTTAAAACCGGTTTAAACCAGTTCAGAAATTGAAACTATCGTAATATAAAAAATATAAAAGCAAATTCGAAAAAGTAAAAACTAGGCCAGTTGTAGATCGTCCTAAGCTATCCTATGAAAAAAAAAGCATGTCAAAATATTAAAATTTGAGCGAGATATTTGAAAAGAACGCTCCCATAGACTTTACATTATCATCCGGGTCTTTTTTTGTGCCTAGTGTGGGGCCTTAAGGCTAAGTCATAACATACTTACAAGGAAGGTCTCCTTACTGGGCATACTCGGAATACTGAGTAAACTTCTTATGTTTGTAATGAAGATTCAATCAAATTTAGCAGCAAAATTACAATAGAAAGTCTGTACAAGAAATAAAATACTCTAGAATATTTGGCGCAAAAAGACAAAAACATCACCCGATTTGGCGAGCAGCATCTTCCCTCGCGAAAAGCAAATGATATTTATGCATCTAGAAAATTGCTTATTGATTCATTTTTAGAATGCCTGTAAATAGTATTTGATGAATTTAAATTTAAACACTGAGAAAGTTTAATACATGTATTACATGTTTATGTTGCTTGTTGCTGCAGTTACTTAATTTTGTTACTGTAGAAATAATTTCATATATAACAAATATTTTCATATTGAGAAATATTTTTTCACATATTTAAGCACTTTCCAAAATAAAGGTCAGATGAAGAATGCTGCTATATTACATTTCAATATCGGAAAAGTTTTTGTTTCCATAGCAACAAAATTGAATTGACAATGCTCAATTGGACTTAATTTTGAGATTGAAACAATTTTAAATAATCTGAATTTTGTTTTAATTAATTTAAAATAATCTGAATTTTGTTTTAATTCATTAAAAATAATCTTAATTTTGTTTTAATTCATTAAAAATAATCTTAATTTTTTTAATTCATTAAATTTCATAGTTAACTTTCATTATAAATATATATATGACAAAAATATATTTAAAACAAACTACAACTGACAAAATTAAAGTTATTTAAATATTTTTTTGAAAACAAGTTCAAGATGAAACATTTTTACCTTAAAAAGTATTTGACATAAAAAAGTATTTTTTGTAATTTTATTTCGTCGCCAACCGATGATAAATCATCAAATTAACGAAATGTTCATTATTTTTTTTTTTTTTTACGAATGTTCTATCGGGGTTAAGCCAAAAAAATATTTTATAAGCATATGTACCCGCATGAGAAGAACATTTTAAATTATTTTCAAAATTTTCTGAGTATGCCTGTATGGAGACCTTCCTTTGTTAGCTCACATTTTTAACTGCCACTTTCTAGCACTTATATTAAGTTTAAAAGTACCATTGCTTTAGAACAGCGATTCCTAATCTACGGGTCGCGGTGGATGTTTTGATGGGTCCGGGAACTATTCAAATTTCTAACAGAAATACAGTCGGCTCTCGTTAGTTCGAACTCGTCGGGACCATAAGAAATGTTCGAATTATCCGAAGTTCGAAATATGGAAAGTATGAAATGAGAACATGCTTAAATATGGTGCTATTACAAAGGAATTAATGTTATAGTGTTTTTTAAATTTATTATTTGTGTTATCATCAGAATATGACTTAATATTAAATTAGAATGTATAAATACATAAACTAATTAGAAACTAGAAACAAGCACAATGGAAGAAATATCTGAAGCGTCACTGATGGACAGACGGGGCACCTAGAAAGTGGATATTAAATGCATGGGATTATATATATATACTCGTTCGGGACAATTTTCACAAAAATCAAAGAAAGTTATTCAAATGATCTGAAATCCATGAGAAAGAAAGGAAGAATGAAAAATCGGAATTCTCGTGAGTTCGAATTAAACGATGTCAAGAGAACTTGAGTTCGAATTAATGAAAAAGTTTAACGTTATTCTGCCATTGAAATTTTCGGAACTTCATGTTTAGTTCTAATTAAGCGAAGATTCGAACTATCCGATTTCGAATTAACGAGAATCGACCGTATACCTTTTGTTTCATTTCTTTAAAAAATATGGTTTACAATAGGCAAGACTATAGAATATAGTCTTCTCTATAGACTATAAAATTAGTCTATAGAATATAGTCTTCCCCCTGGATTACACTTATATTCTAAAGCGAAAGCTGGGTTTCCGGGATGGTCATCCCTGTTTAAAAAATATCAATTTTAACAGTTTTTTTTTCAAAATTTCCGGGAAAAAGCCTCAATTTCCTCTTGGTTGAATACACGAACAGAATATCCAGAAATATCTAAATCATCTGTGGGGTTTTTGATGGGGTTCAATACGGTATACTTGTGCGAACATCCTTTATCTACTTTGTTGTTTTAAATAACAGTACGGAAACAGACTGCGCGCGAAGATGACTTAAGATTAAAATTAGCCATTTTTAGTACTGATATACAGTGTCTCACAAAAGTGATTGGACACTTGTGCTTTATAAAAAGAAACTGCAATAAAATAAATAAACAAACATGTGCAAAAACTTTTTGGGTGTGTTTCATATTTAAAGTTAGTAACAATTATTACATAACATACATTTTGTCAAAAAATTAAAATATTAATTTAGTAAAAATACAATTGTTCAGAACGGAGCAAAAAATGGCTCACATAAGTGATGGGACACTTACTTTTCCATCAAATATTTATCCAAAAATTTTACTTTTTAAAAGGTTTTAATATTTTGTTGGATTTCCTTTTACTTTTAAAACATGATTTAATTTTTTTGGGATGGATTCGACTAATTTTTTTGTGATTTCTGGGGTGATTTTACCCCATTCTTCTTGAAGCACCGATTTTAGTTGTTGTTTTGAAGAAATGGTGTGTTTGCGAATTCTTGATTCCAATTCTTGCCAAATATTCTCTATGGGATTCAAGTCTGGAGATTGTGGTGGTGTTTTTATTATTTCAGGACAGTTATATAGCAGCCAGAGTCTAACGTTCAGAGCAGTGTGCTTGGGGTCATTGCCCTGGTAGAATTTAAAATCGTTATGAAGGTTCAATTTTCGTGCTGAAGATTTCAAATTTTGCTTTAAAATATCAATATACTTGTACTGATCCATTATACTGTCAATAAAAACAAGATTACCAACTCCAGCGGACGACATACACCCCCATACCATAACTCCTCTTCCACCATGTTTTACTGTTGGTACCAAGTTCTGTTTGCGAAATTCTTCCCTGGGTTTTCTCCACACCAAGATTCTACCGTCAGAACCAAATATATTAAATTTACTCTCATCAGCAAATATAACTTTATTCCAGTAATCAGAATTCTTATTTATGTTGGATTTTGCGAAAGCTAGTCTGAGTTTTCTATTCTTTTCACTTACGAAGAATTTTTTCCTGGCTACTCTACCGTGATATCCAGCAGATCGAATTACCCTTCTAATAGTCTCAGGATTAACAAATATTCCATATAATGCTTGTAAATCAGCAGCAACTTTTGAAGCACTATTTCTTGGATTTTTTTTTTAATATTTCGAACGATAATTCGCTTTATTCCATTGGATAGCTTTGATGGTCGGTCAGGTCTTCTTTTATCCTGAATCATATGATTCTTTTTATATCGTTTCATGATATTGAAAACTGTTGAACGACTCAAGTTAACTGTTTCAGTAGTTTTTCTAATAGATTTTCTACGTTCAATATGCAAATTAATAACTAATTTTCGAATTTCAGGCGAAGTTTCTTTTCGTTTAGCATTCATGGCTACACAGAGCTAAAAAACACAAAAATTCCAAAACAAACTGGAGAGAAATACTGCAGACGATTTTATAAATTATTGCCAATTGCTTTTAAGTAAAAATAAAACCCCAAAAAATATTTTTATTGCTTATTTCAGACGATTTTTGTTGCATATATAATGGTGTCCCATCACTTATGTGAGCTATTTTTTGCTCCGTTCTAAACATTTGTATTTTTATTAAATTAATATTTTAATATTTTGACAAAATGTATGTTATGTAATAATCTTTACTAAATTTAAGTATGAAACACACCCACAAAAAAATGTGTACATGTTTTTTTAATTTATTTGATTAGTTTCCTTTTGTAAAGCACAAGTGTCTCATCACTTATGTGAGACACTGTAGATGCCCTTATAGATAAGCACCAGTGCCAGAAATCTCACTGATTATAAAGTTATATTTTGATAATAATAATACGTATATTTCATTATTTATGTATTTGGTGGGTTGTTTTAATGGACCACAAGCATTTCTGATGTCAAAGAGAGTCACGATGGAATATAGCTAATCAGTTTCTCTATTTATTCCAAAAGCGTTCACCAAAAACCAATCAAATACCGCAACGCTTGAGGGAAACATTGCGAGCTCCGCCCAATGCTAGTGGTCAATTATTATTCTACTTGCAAACATTTGCATTACTTTTTTTTTTTTTTGTTAGTACATTTTTTATACGAAAAATGCCTTTTTTTGTAGGATAGCATAGCCGATAGCTTCTAGAGGTCATACAACGATTTCTATCTATACTGACATACACTACAAGGTAGGTCCGGAAAAAGTTTTTGACTCAAAGGTGGGCTGCGTACCAATAAATGTTGGGAATTGCTGTTTTAGAGTACAAGTCACAAATAAATAGTCTTTCAACTTGAATGGATATACAGTCGAACCTCGTTAACATGAACCTCAAGGGGAATCAAAATTTTTTTCATGTTACCAGTATCAAATTTTTTGTATTCGTTCTTATAGGAAGACTGTGAAAACAATTCATGTTAAGCGTGTTCATATTAACGAGTTTTAACTGTAGTACTAAAAATACTTGAAATACATTACAAAAAAAGGGTGTTTTATTGATATGGGTATGCAATTATTCGTACAGATAATTGAAATACTTCAAAATTTTCAATATAAATCATTTTCAATTTGTATGAATGTTCAAATGTCTTTTTAAGCAATTCTTTTGTGAAAATGCTTTGGAACATATTTCACAAACAAAAGACTTTTCATTTGAATGGGTGTGCAAGTGATTTCTTAGATGACCACGTTCCGTAAATTTTCTGGAGCATATTTCACAAACAAAAGGTCTTTCTTTCGTATGGATACGCAAATGTTTTTTTAGACTACCTCTTTCTGAAAATCCTTTAAAACATATTTCACAGACATAAGGTTTTTCTTTTGTATGGATACGCAAATGTCTCTTCAGAGTAATATTTTCTGCAAAACCTTTAGAACATATTTCACAAACAAAAGGCTTTTCTTTCGTGTGGGTGCGCCAATGATTTTTTAAAATATCCCTATATGCAAATCTTTGGGAGCATATTTCACAAACGAAAGGTTTTTCTTTCGTGTGGGTGCGCCAGTGCCTTCGTAGATTACCACGTTCTGCAAATCCTTTGGAACACACTTCACAAACAAAAGGTGTTTCCTTGGTATGGATACGCAAGTGTTCTTCTAGGCGACTCTTCCGTGAAAGCACTTTGAAACATATTTCACAAACGAAAGTTTTTTCTTTCACTTTGGAGTTAATTTGAGGACCTGACATTACAAGAGATACTTTGTAGAGATTCTCTAAGAAACTTCTTTCAATTCTTTAAAAATGAGTATGCCGGTGTTCCGCTTTTTAATCTGGAATACATTTTAAAAATTATTAAATTAAATTTTCCTATACGGAGCATTAAATATACAGTAGGACTTTAAAAAATCTGGCATTCAGAAATACAGCAAATTCAAAAATCCGGCATCAAAGCAAACTTTCTCCTCCATTTATTTCACACTTCCAATTTACAGGAGAAAAAAAAAACAGCAGGATGAACACGTGTATTTTATTTCTCTGAATTTTTGGAAGTTTTTATTTATTTATTTATTTATTAGAGCTAATACAAGGTCAATTTTAAAATCAGGAAACACAAATAAATTGTCAAATTAAAAATCACTCGATGACGTTACAAGCACGTGTAACGTGTTCAATGTCAAGTGAATGTGACATTAACAATAGACCCTTATTTGTATTTAATTTTATACTTTGGCGATATTTTTTGGTCGACTGTATAATCAAGTAATACTGAACTGCGTAAAAGAAACATCTTTATAACTCCAAAACTGACAATCCTATTAACTAACAGTTTACTGCATCGGATTACTCGTTTCCAATTAAAATATATCTTTGAGTTGAAATTTGAATGAAATACAGGGTCAA
This sequence comes from Maratus speculifer, assembly GCA_964019185.1. Lineage (NCBI taxonomy): Eukaryota > Metazoa > Arthropoda > Arachnida > Araneae > Salticidae > Maratus > Maratus speculifer. Next base: position 278,788,885 of record OZ025300.1, read on the forward strand.
GAAAAATCGAACATTGTGGAAAATATTATTACAAATATCTCAACAACTAATTATCCAATCGACTTCATTCTTTGTGTAGAATTTCTGCTTTTTATCGTCTTTGATATTTACTGCTTAAACTTAAAAAAAAAAAAAAAAAAAAAAAAAAAAAAAAAAATCGAAAAATTTTATGGAACCTTTCATTAGAACGAATATTTCGAGAGTCCGAAAAAAATTACTTCAGGATAATCGAACTTACTAACATTCAATTCTTTCATACTAACAAGGAAGGTCCCATTGGAAGCATACTCAGAATTTTTTGAAAAAAATACGAATTAAACTACTCATGTAGGTTATAAAGGATCAGTGAAAATTAGCGGCGGAATTACATTATTAGATAAGTAAAAAAATAAAATAGTTTAGAATAATTGCCGTGAAAAACTGAAAGCGACGCGGGATTTGGCGAGCAGTGCATTTCCTCGCCAAAAGCAGACGATTTTAACGAATCTGAAAATTGATTTTAATTGACTTCACTGTTAAAAATCTGCAGCATTTACTGCAATGTCACTCCACTACTTTTATAGAATATCTCTCTTCTGACCAATGAGAATGCTCCATAGCACGGTGAATTGACCGTGTCATACACTGTTAAAAATCTGCTGCATTTTGTTGCAACGCACTCCACTGCTTGTATATAATATCTCTATTCCAACCAATGAGAAAGCTCCATTTCACGGCCAAGTAACCGTTTTCTATACAAGCAAGGGAGTGCGTTACAACAAAATGCAGCAGATTTTTAACAGTGTATTTTTCAATTTGAAACAATTTTAATCAATTTAAATTGTGTTTTAAATGATAAAATATATTAATTTCATTTTGTTATAAGTACATATAAACGTATATGACAAAATTACACTTAAAATAAAGTAAAAATGCAAAACTAAAATTACTTAAACTAAACTTATTTAAATAAATTGAACATAGAAAGTTTTTTCTTTAAAAAGTATTCGAAGCGCAAAAGTGTATTTTTCAAAATTTCGTTTTTTCGCCAACCGGAGATAAATCACCAAATAAACGAAACTTTTATTATTTTATTACGGACGTTATAAGGAGGTTCCGCTGAAATTTTTTTATAAACATATATAACTATATGAGAAGAACATTCTGTAATTTTTTTTAGATTTTTCTGAGTATGCCCGTATGGAGACTTTCCTTGTAAGTACACACCGAATTTCAACTCAATTTGTTCAGGAGATAGAGCGTTTACAGACACAGTGACAGATGAATGGCAATTTTTTTTGTTTCTAAAAATATATTTTTTGGAATTTCTATTGTCTGAAACGTGTAAATCCGTCAATTTTTTTTTTTTTTTTTTACCGATTTTTAAAATGATTGCGAGATTTACCCTATACTTTGTATAATGTGGGTAAGTAACAGTTGTAAGAATTTTTTGTTGACAAAAGAACATGGATGGTTTGTAGTAGTGCCAGGACCTAAGGGGGTACTATTCGCATAGTCCCCTCTAAAATATTTTAAGCCCCCCTCCCCCCTGGAAAAAATTCCAAGGTCTCTAAATGAAGTTATGTTCCGAAAATCCAAATGAAATTCTGTTCAAAAATCTAATTTAGTTTTGAGGACCTTTCACAGCTTTGCAAAAATACTAAATTGTTACTAAAATAAGTGTTTCAACATTTGCTTATCCTATGTGCACATATGAAGCTAATATAATGTTTAATATTGCAGTAGTAATACGCTTGAATTTTTCATCATCAGGCTCTTTTCTTAGCATAAAATGAAACTATTACAACAGTTTAATCAGAAACATAGTAACTACAGTGTGAATATGCATTAATTTATTTTTCTGCATCACAGAGAGAGAGAAAATATGACCCCCCCCCCCTATTGTTCACTTCTAGATACGGCTCTGAGTAGTGCCAAAAGGACTTGAACGAGCAATAATGAACAATTCTGCATAAGGGCTGTACAAATAAAACGTTATCAAATTTTTGGTGATTTTGGATCCCCTTCCCCCTTTTGATATCATGCGTTATCATCCCTCGAACCCCCCCCCCCTTTCGGTAATGATATCGTTATCAAAGTGTAAAATATTTTTGTTTTTCAGAGTTTATTTCTTTTGTTTGAAGTGGTGTAATTATACAAAACGCATTACATTTATTTTAGCATACTTTCTTGGTTCAAGCGAATAGAAGTCAATAAAATATCAGTTTATATCAAATAATGTTTAAAAAATAGTTACTATTTAAAAGTATTTTAAAATAGCTTTTTATTACCATTTGCACCGAATGGAGGAGGGGTAAGTAGTAGACAGAAATTCTAATCAACAAAAAAAGTGGACAACATTCCTTCTCTTTTATTTATGCTTCATTACAAATATATTTCATTTACAATTTCTCAAACCGTGAATGTTTTATATGTATTCAAATACATATAAAGAGGAAGCATGGAATAGGAATATCAAATGATAGTACATTCCATATTTTAAAATTAAATAATTTTATAATAATTTAGTGATTTAAATAATAACTATGTTTTCATAAAAATGGATTACAGACTAAGAAAAAAGCTAACACTAAACGCAGGCTTATATACCTGTTATGGGAGCGAATGCGAAAAAAAGCAACCAATGAGAAAAAACAGCAGGAATAATTGGGTGGACAAGTAGAGACATCTACTTGTCCACCCAACGAACGAACAAACTAAATCGAAAAAAAAAAATAATTGAAGACTTCCAAATGCTTGGAAAATAAGGTGGACTTGATAAGTCATTGAATAAGAAGTGGTAATTTTTAATGATATGGTAAGCTTCCCAAAAATTAAGATCAAGATTAAAAGGACACTTATGGACAATGGTGGTTGAAGAAAAGCTGAACCTATGTTGTGAAGAACCAACAATGTTGGGCAATAGAAGAATGTTTAAGCTCTTCATTTTTAACGTACCTTTTATGCTCCTTTAATTAAAGGAAATCTAAGAGCACGTGCAGTCTGGCCAATATAAGAAATACCACATTGGAAAGAAATTTGGTAAATACCTCAATTATCTAAGCGATCAATGGGGTGCTTAAGATTTGAAAAAGCAATTTTATAAACAAAAGATTGAAAAAAAAACATTGGAATCGAACTTTCTTAAAATTTTAGTAACCTGCTGAATGATTTTAGGAAATCAGTCAGCAAGTTTCCAGTCAGGACTTACTACTTTTTTCCTAAGAATCATTATAGGACTTAAATTTGTTCACATGTGTCCCTTTGGAAGGGTAGTTGTGAACATACTTTGGGCACATGCACATGTGAACGCATGCATAAATAAAACAAAAGTAATTTTTTGTAAATAAAAAACTGTGATAAAAACTAATTACATGCCATGTATCTAGTTGTGTGGATAAATCAATAAATGTTTCAATATAGATACGAGAAATTATATTTAAAATTATACACTAAGATACCTATTCCTTTTGAGTCAAGCATAGTAAAACTATGTTACTTTAAGTTATTGAATAGTTATGTAGATAAGTTATTGAGTAATTCTGTTATTGTGTGTGCTTTTACTTTTTCCTAAATGCTATGCAATATGTATCATAAAATTGTGCATCATGGTTTTAAAAATTAGTAAAATTGTGATAGAAATTGGATGATTACACTGATTTACAAATTTAAACATTTTTCACGTACTTTTGATGAAACACGTACAATCGACTCTCGTTAATTCGAAATCGGATAATTCGAATCTTCGCTTAATTCGAACTAAACATGAAGTCCCGAAATTTTCAATGGCGGAATAATGTTAAACTTTTTCATTAATTCAAACTCGTTTTCTCTTGACATCGTTTAATTCGAACTAATGAGAATTCCGATTTTTCACTTTTCCTTTCTTTCTTACTGATTTCAGATTATTAGAGTAACTTTCTTTCTTTGATTTTCGTGAAAATTGTTTCTAACGAATATACATATAATCCCATGCATTTGATATCCACTTTCTAAATGTCCCGTCTTCCATCAGTGACGCTTCAAATTTTTCTTCCATTGTACTTGTTTCTAATCTTTTATTTAGTTTATGCATTTATACATTCTAATTTCATATTAAGTCATATTCTGATGATAACAGACATAATAAATTAAAAAAAACTACTATAACATTAATTCCTTTGTAATAGTACCGTATTAAGTATGTTCTCATTTCATACTTTCCATAATTCGAACATTTCTTGTGGTCCCGACGAGTTCGAATTAACGAGAGTCGACTGTATTTTCTTATTATACTACCACTTACTAATGAAAGACGGTATACGAAAAAAAAAAAAAAAACTATTACATCACATTTCTTCTATACAAGGTGTCCACTCTCAACAGTGTCCAACGGCTCCCAAACCGTTATTCATACACATATAGTACGAGTTACAAAAACGTTTTAAATAAGGTGAAGAAATATTTTATAATCAATTTGGATCAATTAAATCATATTGAAAATTTTCGAAAATTAAATTTTTATATGATCTCCCGGTTCTATAAATTGTATTTGATGAAAATTTTCCTATTGCACAGACAAGTAAGATTTTTTAAAAAAGTCCTGTTATTCTACGCTTAAAATTGACCGTCTAATGTCTGTTTAAAGTTGGCACATATTTTTTGCTGCAAATTAGGGGTCATTCACAAATTTAGTAGAAAAATAATTTTGTCAAATATATTTAAAAAATGTTTGAGAGTAAAAGTAGTACAGCAATATAAATTTGAAGTCTTTAATCATTTTGACATACTAAACAAAATATAAAATTTGAGATAAACGTATAATAATAAACAGAATTTTTGTTAAATAAAACGATGAAAATTAACAGCCTCAATTCTTTACAAAATGATACATATTTTAAAACATTACTAGCCTGCAAAAATTGGATTATATCTTGTCTTTTTTTTCTTCTTTTGATATTAATTCTTATGTATTTTGTATCATTGAATCCGAAATTGATTTTCCTTTTTGTATCAACACCTAAAGATTTTTTGCAAATCTTTAATTTTAAAGTTAGTGAAAGAAAATATTAGCGAGAATTTGGTACTAAAAAACGGAACACATTGGAGCATGGGGCAAATTGATACAAAGCCTTCGTCTCACAATATCCATGGAGCAAAAACAGTCATTCATTGATTTTTAGGAAATTATAAATATGAAAATTATGAAAAAAAATACAGTCGGCTCTCGTTAATTCGAAATTGGATAAATCGAATTTCCACTTAATTCGAACTAAACATGAAGTCCCAAAAATTTCAATAACAGAAAATGTTAAAATTTTTCATTAATTCAAACTCATTTTCTCTTGACTTCGTTTAATTCGAACTAACGATATTCCAAATTTTCCTGGATTTCAAATCCTTAAAATAGCTTTCTTTCTTTCATTTTTGTCAGAATTGTTCTGAACAAGTATACACATCGTTCCATGCTTTTGATATCCGCTTTTTTAGTGCCCGGTCTGTCCATCAATGACACCATCTTCGTTTGTGCTTGTTCCCAATCCCTTAATTAGTTTATGTATTTATATCTTTTAATTGAATGTTAAGTCATATTCTAATGTTAAAAATCGAAATGTATTTAAAAAATACAGTAGACTCCCTCAAATCTGCAAACCATAAATCCGCAACTCTCTAAAATCTGCACATATTTTATGGATGTAAACAATGAAACTTTCAATTCGAATATTGGGACAAAATTTGATTTTTTTAGTTTTGCATCAATTCCATATATATATTATTTTGTAATTTTCTTAATAATACTCTATTCATGTTTTTTTCATGACGGAAGAATAATTTTTTTTGGAAAAAATTCAAGATATTGCTGATATCACTATTAACACAATCTTCTTACCAAATATATTTATGCATTAATCAAGATTTTTTAGTTATTAAACCTGGCTAAACTTGAAAAAAAAAATCCTTATTTTATGATTTTGATGTGAATAAGTAATATACTTTTATGAGGCAAGTTTTGTTAAATAATTTTGGAAAAATACATCTAATCTTTATAATGAATATTTATTCATACACTTCTGATTATTAATTTGATCTTTGCTATTAGTACTTTTATCACTTTAAAAGCTATCTAAATTTTTATTATTTTAGTTTATTACTTATTTTAATATTTTATCATATTGTAAGCATGCATTATAGTTCCGATCGCACTATTAATTGCACTCAAATTATTGTTTAAAAAATGCAAACAAAGCAATGACCAGAAATCCGCACAACCTCTGGTCCCAAGCAGTGCGAATTTCAGGGAGTCTACTGTACTATAACATTAATTTCTTTGCAATAGTAACCCTCTAAATAGATTTTCCTCTCATACTTTCCATAATTCAAACATTTCTTGAGGTCCCGACGAATTCGAGTTAACGAGAGTCGACTGTATTGCTGTTTCATTAAAAAACTATCATACAATGGGTGTGAACATAACTCTTAAGATGCATTTTTCCCATTTACACCAGGATTTTTTTTTTTTTTTTTCCTGAAAACTTGGGCACCGTCAGTGGCGAGCATGGTGAGCGTTTTAACCAAGACCTTAAACTTTTCGAAGACATATGCAAAGGTTTTTGGGACAAAAGCATGTTAGAGGCCTACTGCTGTTCTATTTTAAAAGAAACAGATCAAGAAAATTATAATAAGAAGTGTAAAATTAATCATTTCTATTTTTTCTTTTTATATTTCATGTTACTATTCTTTTAAGTATTTAATAAACATTTTTTAAACTAGACATGATAGATTTTTTTTCAACAATTTTTCCATATTCAGTGCACTAGAATCTATGAAAAAATACACATTTCGGCGAAAGTTATTAAACTGTGTAAACCAGTGTTATTACAGTACTACTAATAACTTTATTTTACCAACTAAATTTTACTTTCATAAAATAAGTAATTTTACAAATACTTTAATATGAGCTAAGAAAATCTAAATACGTTTATAAGTTTAAAATCATTAAAGAATAACAAATAAACATTGATGGTTTTTACAGAAAACATTTTTGATTGTATCTAACTTCCAGTAAACTAATACTGTAAAGAAAGTCTAAAAACATTAAACTTATAGCTCAATGTTTTACAAGGATAATTAAAAAAAAATGTATTCACAAATTTAAAAAATATACTTGTGAACTGTTCACATTTGCCCCCATATGTATGTTCACAAGTGCCCTATCTACTAACTTAAGCCTTACTGCTTACTTTTTTTTAAAAAATATTTTTATCTTGCAATAATAATAATAATAATAATAAAAACTTTTTGTAGGCTTAATTAATGCCACTATAGAATGTAATGCTGATATTCTACTTTAAAAAGTGTCTTAAATGAATTTTTATTTCAATAGCTTTGGAAGACTTTTTTTCTTAACACTTTTTAAAACAAACAATTTACAACAACCAGAAATCAAAATGGCTGATTGTTCTGAAATTTCAGCCAAAAGATTGTATCAACTTTTGTTTTTCTTTAAAAAACATTTCTAAAATAATGTAAGTGGTAAGGTTAATATTTGCATTAAGTTAGAACAAAACAAACATTCAATGCCTTGAAAGAAATACTTCCAAAAAATTCAACACTACTCTTTCCAAATAATTAACTTTGTAGTAAATTTCTATTCCAAATGCTGTAGAAATATACTACAAAGTTTGATGTTTGGCAACACTGCTGTACATGTTTTTGGTGCTATCTGCAACAAAATTTCAACCCTATAAAGCAATATTAACTATATAATAAGTATAAAAGTAGTAATAATATAACAATGCAAAATCCAAAGAAAAAAAAGAGGATTTTCTCTAATAAATCAAATTTTTGCCCCCCCCCCCTCTCCAAAAAAAAAAAGTTTAAATTATATACAGTAGACTCCCTCATGTCCGCAAACCAGAAATCTGCAACTCTCTAAAATCCGCACATATTTTATGGATGTAAACAAAGAAACTTTCAATTTGGATATTGGGGATTTGATTTTTTTTAGTTTTGTATCAATTCCATATGTTTTTACTTTGTAATTTTTGTTAATATGACTGAGTTCATGTTTTTTCATGAAGGAAGAATAAATTTATTACTGAAAAAGTTCAAGATAGTGCTGATATTACTGGTAATCACAATCTTCTTACCAAATATATTTATGCACTAATCATGATTGTTTTTGTTATTAAGCTTGGCTAAACTTGGAAAAAAAAAAAGACTTATTTTATGATTTTGATGTGAATGAGTAATGTAACTTTATGAGGCAAGTTTTGTTGAATAATTTTGGGAAAATACATTTAATCTTTAATAATGAATATTTAATCATACTCTATTGATTATTAACTTGACCTTTCCTATTAGAACTTTAATCAATTTATAAATTATCTAAATTTTTACTGTTTTAGTTTATTACTTAGTTTAATATTTTATTACATTGTAAGCATTCGTTATAGTTCCAATTGCACTATTAATTGCACTCAAATTACTGTTTAAAAAATGTAAACAAAGCGATGACCAGAAATTTGCAACATTCTAAAATCCGCACAACCCCTGGTCCCAAGCTGTGTGGATTTGAGGGAGTCTACCAGAGTTTCCCAGAGAGGATTTCAGGGGGGCGCTCCGCCCCTCCTGCTCTTTAGTTTAAAAAATAGCACCCCTCTTGCCTCTCATCCAAAAACTAGCGCCCCTCTTGTCATTCATTCAAAAAAATAGCGCCCTTCTTGCCCACATTTGAAAAAACGCAGCCCTCCAGCGATGATCCGAACGCGCTATAGTGCGTAAATTATGCAAAAAATCGGCGACGGAAAGCAAAAAATAGCCTCATCTCATACGCTTCCGTGGGACGGGTAATTTCTTCAAAAAATCACTTTAAAAAATGGCGTTTCATTTAAAATCGCGTAATAACGACTAATTTTTGACAAGATTCGCAAAAAATGGCTAATTTCTTTCACAAAACGGCAGATTTCCTCAAAAGATCGTGGAAAAACGACAAATTTCTTCCAAAAATCGCAATAAAACGGAAAATTTTGTCAAATGAGTCGTAAAAAACTACAACTTTCGTCAAAAAATAGCGATCAAACGGCAGATTTTGTCAAAAGATTTGCAAAAAAAATGGCAAATTTCGTCCAAAAATCGCAATAAAACGGAAAATTCTGTGAAAAGTTCCGTGGGGGGGGGGGGGGCTCCAGCAATCTTCGGACAAAATCTGCGTTTTCCCGCTATCTTCTGACGAAATCAACAATATTTTAGCAAAATCGGCATTTTTTCGACGATCTTTAGACAAAATTTGCTTTTTCACACGATTTTTTTCTCGAAAACGACGTTTCATTCCAGTGATCTTTTGACGAAATCAGTGTTTTTCCGTGATCTTTTGATGAAATCGGCGTATTTTTTCAAATATTCTTTTGAAAAAATATTTTTAAGCGATCTTTTATCAAAAACGGCGTTTTTTCCCGCGATCTTTTAACGAAATCGGCATTATATCAGCAACTTTTAGACGAAATCGGCGTTTAGCCGCCGTCTTCAGAAGAAATCAGCATTTTATCTGCGATATTTGGTGAAATTGACGTTTTTTCCGCGATCCGCACAGAAAATTCGCGTTTTTCATCGATCTTTTGACAAAGTTCGTTTACAAAAACATTGACGAAATCGTCGTTTTTCCACGAAATATTGACGAAATGTATGCTATTTCGGCGATCCTATCACGAAATTTGCATTTCTACGCAATTGTTTTTCCACGCGCAAAACCGTACAAGTTGGCAACTATGCGGAACTGATAACCCAATTTCTAATTTTCGGATGAGAATGCCTTAAATTTTCGGACGAGAATCACCCCTGTGAAACAGGTTTTTATGCCAAAACTGAATTTAGGTGACCTTCCTACTTTTTTGGCCAAAATAACATTAAATAAATAAATAAATAAATAAGTAATTAAATTGTATGTTTTAAAGTAATTAATACATACATAAATATACATAATGGAAATTAATTATATGTATATTATTTATTAATTAGGTAAAACTGTTAATAATCCAAAAACTTTATTTTTATATACAAAAATATGTAATTAATTCATCTATGACACAAAAAGATTTTCTAATTATACATATTTCATTTAATTAAAAAATATTTTAGTTTTAGGTATATACATCTTGATTTTTCTTCTATAATGATTTTTGTAAATGATCATTTGTTATTCTAGAACTTTCTCAAAGAATATTTGAAATCTGATGCAGTTTAAATTAAAAATTTTCTATGAGATGATTGATAAATCATGACTGATAATTATAAACAATGAACTTCATTGCAATACATTCATTTAAGCCGATACAGTTCAAATCAATAACTAATACTGAAAATTTCCAAAGGAACAAACAAAATTTTTGGTATACAAAGTGTTTCAATATGGCCGAATTTTGGCCCACGTTTTTCACAAAACTCTGATTTTGGGCTGAAAACGAAACCATATTTTTTATTGATCTCTATTTAATATAGTAATTATTATACATTATTTACATTAATAAAATTAATATAAATTAAAAGCTTTCATTTAAATGGGTTTCATTCTACCATTAGTAAAAAAACTCTACAATTTATTACTAGTTTCAGAATTTTAAATAATAAAGAAATATGTTGGTTAAATTGAAATGCATAACATTTAACTGATTTTGTATATTTTGGATAAAATTTCTTTTCATTTAGCCAATGGTTGAAGTTCTCTAGATAAGTGTTGCATGTGATCTTAGCTAAAAAACTGTTGTATTTATTAACTTAGCATATATAATTAATTAAATTTGTGTTGGTCAGTAAAATTAATTTATATCATATTATAAAAAGAAGATATTTATTACATCTTAGAAAATTGAAAATATATGGTAAATTCTTAAAGAAAAACAGTTTCTTCCATTTCTTCCTCTTGGAAGAAACCTATTTCTTCCGGCTGGTTTTTTCCGTGTTTTTTTCCACTGCGGAAGAAACTTGCCAACCCTGGTTATTTTATTAAGAATTATTAATATATCTAAATGAGGCAAGTTTCACTGAATAATTTAGGAAAAATACATTTCATCTATATAATGAATATTTAATCATACATGTTTGATTAGGTATTAACTTGCCCTTTGCTTAATTTAATATGTTAATCATTTTAAAAAAAAATTAATTTTTATTATTTTAGTTTATTACTTATTGTAATATTTTATTATCTCAAAAGCATTCATTATACTAATTTCGATCACATTATTAATTACATTCAAATTACTGTTTAAAAAATGTAAACAAAGCAAAGACCAGAAATCCACACAACCTCTGGTCCCAAGCTGTGTAGATTTGAGGGAGTCTACTGTATTTGTTTTAGTTCATAGAAGAAACCATGAAATTTAAAATTTTAGTAAATTAAGAAAGTCTCATAATTATTCTTCTAAAATAAATCAAAACAATTTTTTTTTTCAATATAAAACTTACTCAAAAAGATCTTGTTTATCAAAATGCAAGTTTCTTTTATTAAATATTAAGTAAAATTGTTTTTAAAGGTAACATTTTAATACCTTTAAAATTTGAAATAGAAAAAGTGTTAGGTCAGCCAAATATTGAATATTCGGCAAAATATTCAGTATTTGTCCCAATAATTACTATTTGGTTAGCCGAATATTTGCTATTAGGTTCATCTGTGTGCCGAATATTCAACATTTGACTAAAATCATTATTCAGAGCATCTCTAGTCAATAATATTATTATCATTGGTCGATGTCAAGTTTTTCTTTTTCCTTAGTCCCCATTTTATGAAAAGTAAATTCTTTTGGTACTTTTTGGTTAGCCAGGCACCAGTGTTATACATAGATACAGTGAACTCTGTGAAATCTACACTTATATGTTGGAATGTAAACGATAAAAATTGTCACATTTATTTTTTATTTTTTTCAATTATCAATTTTTCAAAAATAAATATTTAGATGTAAATTGGATATAAATTTTATCTCAGAGCTAGAAGCAATGAGTGTTTACAGACTACAGAAGAAAATAGTTGACATCAAACCAAAACTGAAACTACCATTGTGTTGTGTCAATGTTGAAAATAATGAATAATCAGTAAAATGTGCATTATATGTAATTTTCTTTAATATTAGTTATTAAATATATCATACCAGTGTTGCTTAATGTTTTTTTTTTTTCGATTGTAATATTTGTGTAGTTTTTCTAATTTATAGTCAGACTTTTAAAAAAATGTAAACAAAAGGATAATCTATAATTCACCAAAATATATAATTTGCAAAACCCTCAGTCCCTAAGTATCAAATTTGAGAGAGTTGACTGTATGTATATATATATCTATACATATATTGTATACACACACATACATATACAGGGTGTTTCAAAAATGATCGGTATGTTTGAAAAATCAATAAAAATAAAACAGGCAGCGTTAGAAATACACCACTTGTTGCAATATGTTTGGGACAACAGTAAATTTTCATGCATACAACTTTCGAAATTAGTTAAAATTTTCAACACAGATGGCACTGCAGGCAATTTGAAAGCTATAGTAGAAAATGCAATCTGTGAGTGTGCCATTCTGTAAAGCCTTTGTCGCTGCTCGCGAAGACACTCGCAAGCTAATGCTATTCCTATGGAGAGGCATTTTTAAAATAACTCTTTCTCATTTTGACATTTTTAAATAATTTTTTTTTTTTTTTGCATTGCATAGCTGAGGTTTCTCTCAAGATCGCTCCTTGATTATATTTTTTAATTTTGGTTGCAGGTATTTTCTATAAAGTTACTTTTACTTCCAAAACTGGTTCCAAAAGTGAATGCAACTTTATCAAAAGTATCTGCAACCATAATGAAAAATGTAATCAAAGAGAGATTTTGAGAAGGACCTCAGTTATGCATTGAAAAAAAAAAAAAAAAAAAAATTTAAAAATGTCAAAATGCGAAAGATTTATTACAAAAATGCCTCCCCATAGGAATAGCATTACACTGTAAAAAATTTTACCCTTTTGCTGCATCGTCACTCCATCGCCTTTTTAGAATATCTCTGTTTTGACCAATGAGAATGCTCCATAATACAGCGAAGTAATCGTTTTCTATAAAAACAATGGAGTGACGATGGAGCAAAAGGGTAAAATTTTTTACAGTGTAGCTCGCGAGTGACTTCACGGGCAGGGACAGAGGCTTTACAGAATGGCAAACTCACAGATTGCATTTTCTACTACAGCTTTCAAATTGCCTGCAGCGCCATCTGTTGTTGAAAATTGTAACTAATTTTGAAAGTTGTATGCATGAAAATTTATTGTTGTCCCAAACATATTGCAACAAATGGTGTATTTCTAACGCTGCCTGTTTAATTTTTATTGATTTTTCAAATATACCGGTCATTTTTGAAACACCCTGTATATATATGCATATAGTATATACAGTAGAACCTTGATCCATCATTTTTCAAGGGATGTGTGGGAAAAACGATGAATGCGGATTAACATTAAAATACGAAAAAAAACTTCTATGCATTACTTATGCATGCAATGTATACAATATACAGTAGACTTCCTCAAATCTGCACAGCTTGGGACCAGAGGTTGTACAGATTTTAGAATTTTGCAGTTTTCTGGTCATTGCTTTGTTTACATTTTTTTAAAAGCAATTTGAATGTAATTAATAAAGAAATCAAAAATATAATGAATGCTTACAATATACTAAAGGCCGAATCCATGTCGATTCAGGCAGAGGGGTTACCTTCATAGTCTCAGAAGTTCTTTGATTGAACATATGTTAAAATTCAGGAAAAAATAAAATTCCTGTAATTTTTGGTTTTTCCCCAAAAAATTTCTGGACCGAGATACAGGGTGCCAAAGATGGCATCCCGAGCACCTTTTCCCGTTTGCGATTTTCGAAAAAAAGTTTAACGTGCTCTATCTCTGAAACGATGCAAGATATTTCGTTGCAGTTTATTTTATTTTAAAGATAATATTTTTCTGCTTAAAAAGATATACTCCATTTTGAAATATGTATTTAATTATTTTTAAAGCAGCCTTCTAAAAAAAATTTTTTTTAATCAAAAATATTTTTTTTCTCAAAAATGCCAATCTCAAAAATTTTGATTTTTTTACTGTTAGTCAATACCATTGAGGACTACCTTCACTGTAAAGGAGAACTTCCACTTTTGAGTTTAACAAGTTTTAGAATCATTTCAAGAATTTAGAGAATTTTACAGGAACTGCATATCAAAAGTTCCAATAAAAGTTTCTCAATTTTCGTTTATTTGTATCATATGTAGCCTATTACATATCCTAAACAAGTTAGAAATCGCACGTCAAATATGGTAAATGAGGTGCATTCATACTATGACTAGTTTTATAAATATTTAGATCTTGGTGCAATTAGTATTACACTCTTGTGAAAACTGGCATGAATACAAAATTTATTATGTTTCTATATATTAAATTCAGTAATACAGATGTAATATGAATCCATCTTAAAAATAATGTAATTACCAGGGCAACCTAGAATCGTTACCTATCATGGGATATGTTTGAATTAATTATGAGTGATAGGATTTAACAGGATGAATAAAATATTTATGAGTGTCTTTTTTTCAAAATTTGACTTTCATAACATTTGACAACCTTTTTCACAATATTTGTTGCTTTTATTTTTATTTTAGTTTTTATTTTGTTTGTTTGTTTAAAATGATATATTCAATTTTGTAAAAATGTATTCATATTTTCTGATGCAGCCTTTTGATTTTTTTTTAATTAAAAGAAATCAAAACTACCAATCCTAAATTTCTTTATTTTTTTGCTGTTGGTTAATACCATTGAGTACTTACTGCCTTACTTATTTCGGAAAACTTCCACTTTTGATTTTGACAAGTTATCGAAACACATGTAAAATTTTGCCATATATTTTACCAGTTCCTGTATGACAATCACATACTGGTCTCAGGAAATCAAAATCTTAGTCTTGTTTGACATAGGATTTTATTTCTTAATAAGTATAAGAAACTGATAGCTTAAAAAATAGCTTACAAAAGAAAAAAAAAAACATGCAGTAAAGTTTACAAAATATATGTATAAGTTTCAAAACATATTACTTCCAGTGTACTCTGCTTAGAACTGAAATTAGAAATTCATAGACTTTATAATTTGTTGAACAGTGTCTGTATCTTCCTTTGATATTTAGTGATGCCTTCCTGTTTAACTAATAGGGTCTGGGGCTTCCATAATCCTTAAAACATTGAGAATAGGAAGTGAACACTGGTGGTGATGTTGCTGTCTTGCAGGTGGAAATCTATCCCCAACAGGCGATCCAAGTGGGAGCATAAAGTTAACGACAATTTCATAAACAACTGATATCATTTACCTTTGCAATCCACCACTCACAGTAATATACACAGGCAACAAAAATTCCTTTTTATAAATTGTGAATCTGAATATTTTGCAATTGTTTCAGAGATCTTGGTTGGACAAATGAAATTTCTTCTTCCTTGCTGTTCAAAGTTTGTGCAATATAGGTACTATGATAGTAATAGATGAATATACCCATCACTATGATATTACTGGATGATTGTTCATTCTATTAAATTCTATCATACGTAATTAAATATCCCATGATAGGTAATGATTTTAGGTTGCTATAGTGATTACGTTCTTTTTAAGATGGATTCATATTACTTCCGTATTACTGAATTTAATATATAGAAACATAATAAATTTTGTATTCATGCCAGTTTTCACAAGAGTGTAATACTTATTGCACCAAGATCTAAATATTTATAAAACTAGTCATAGTATGAATGTATCTCATTTACCATGTTTGACGTGTTATTTCTAACTTGTTTAGGATATATAATAGGCTACTTATGATACAAATAAACAAAAATTGAGAGACTTTTATTGGAACTTTTGACATGCACTTCCTGTAAAATTCTCTAAATTCTTGAAATGATTCTAAAACTTGTTAAACTCAAAAGTGGAAGTTCTCTTTTACAGTGAAGGTAGTATTCAATGGTATTGACTAACAGTAAAAAAATCAAAATTTTTTAAATTGGCATTTTTGAGAAAAAAATTATTTTTGATTAAAAAAAAATTTTTTAGAAGGCTGCTGTACAAATAATTAAATACATATTTCAAAATAGAATATATCTTTTTAAGCAGAAAAATATTATCTTTAAAATAAAATAAACTGCAACGAGATATCTTGCATCGTTTCAGAGATAGAGCACTTTAAACTTTTTTTTGAAAATCGCAAACGGGAAAAGATGCTCGGGATGCTATCTTTGGCACCCTGTATCTCAGTCCAAAAATTTTTTTGGGAAAAACCAAAAATTATGGGAATTTTATTTTTTCCTGAATTTTAACATATGTTCAATCAAAGAACTTCTGAGACTATGAAGGTAAGATTTTTTCTTTGGCTGCCTGAATTGACATGGACTATGCCTAAAACATTAAAATAAGTAATAAACTAAAATAATAAAATTTAGATAATTTTTAAAATGATTAAAATACTAAAAGCAAAGGTCAAGTTAATAATGTGCATTTATATATTCATTATAAAGATGAAATATGTTTTTCCTAAATTCTTCAATGAAGCTTCCCTCATAAAAGTACATTACTAATTCACATCAGGATCATAAAATATCGAAGCTTTATTTCAGGTTTAGCCAGACTTAATAATTGAAAAAAGCTTTATTAATACATAAATATATTTGGTAGGATTGTGATTACCTATTATATAAACAATATCTTGATTTTTTCAGAAATAAATTATTCTTTCTTCATAAAAAAACATGAATTCAATAACTTTAACAAAAATTACAAATAAAAAAAATGTATGGAATTGATATAAAACAAAAAAAGTCAAATTTTGCATCTACATCTGAACTGAATGTTTCATTGTTTACATCTGTAAATTATGTGCAGATTTTAGAGAGTTGCGGATTTGAGGGAGTCTACTGTACTAATAAACTCTAATTTGTTGCTTAGTAAACTGTAAAAGAAATAAATCAAATTTATAGAAAACTGGTTGCTCAGCTTCATTGGCAAGAACTTTTTCCTTTTCTTCTTTGGCATTATTTTAATTTTTTGCAGTTTTACAGATTTCTCCTATGTTTAGGACACCACATGTTGCAACATCCTGATCAATGAAAACATAATCGCACTCTCTGCAAAATACAACCACTCTTTATCTGCATTATTGTCGCGATCATGAATACAAACAGCAAAATTGAGTTATTTTAGGATAGAAGAAGTAATTCCAGTTTATATAGCAAATGGATTCATGTGACTTTGAATTTCATTTTGATGAGGAGAAAAATTTTACAATGATGAATGGCGGGAAAAAGACTTTTTGAAGAACGATGCTTGTGGTTTCTCTAACATTATTGAAGTATAATTTATGCAAGGATTATAGAAATAAAACAATCGATGTGAGAACTATAGATCGGGGTTTCACTGTACATGCATGTATACATAAATATGTACATATAACACTACACACAGCTACCAAAAAGTAATGTGATTCTTTTTGTAAAAAAAAAAAAAAAAAAATGTAGCAAAAGATGAGATCTAGTTTCTCATGTTCAAAGCCAACATTTATTAATAATAACTTTTTTTTATGTATATATACTTCTACTATAGTTTTCCTTTCAGGTGAACTTGCTCTGTTTGCAGATTATATTTTAAAATTCAACAAAATAAAAACAATTAATGAAGGGTATGATTTTATGAAATGCAATTTTGTGAAGGCGGAGCTTTTATTAATCCCTTCGAGACGGGAGACTTTTACGAAATTTTTAATCTCTTGTCACCGGTTTTTAAAAACAGAAATTTGTGCCTTGTTAAATTGAGAAAATGCTCCTATCAAATAAGGCAAATTTTACTGGTGGTGATGAACAAGGATTCTTCAGCTTTTTTGCGTCAGGTATACGTGTCACTTGTCCCCAAGGAGTTAAGAGGAATTTCGAGGAAGGAAATTTTATAAAAAGAATTTCGTAAAGTGGCCTGTTTTGTTGAATGGGTTTTTGTGAAGGGGCCCTAAATTTAGGGTGGATCATCTGCTGAATATATTAAATTATTTTTATGAGAGATATAAGTTTTTTTTTCATTATGACAAAAACAGTGAACTGTAATGATGTCACTGTTTAGATGACAGAAACAGTGGGGACAAGTCCGATATCCTGTGCTAGATTTTTGGCGATTTTTTTGGCGCGCCTTTTTGGCGATAGGCAATTCGATCTGGATTACGCTAAAGCGGCGGCCTGAGAGCGCCTTTAGGGTTGCTTTTTTTTCGGAAATGCGTTTGGGAGCCGGAGTATGAGCTCTTTAATCTTATTGGTTTATAAGTATCACGTGAACTATTAACCAGCGTAATTTTAAATTTTGTTAGATCATCGTTACACTTGCCGCTTTCAACGGATACCAGTTGGACGTTCTTGGTCTAAGTGAGTCTCGTTTGCAAACTGCCTTTTTTATTTCTTTTGTTTTATTTCTTTGGATTCTTTTTTTGTTTGTTTTATTTGCATTTTTAAATTAGGTATTTCCCAAAATGCACCCATAATTAGAGAATATTTCCATATTTTCATGGCATAAAATTTTAGCGACGGAGGAAGTAGCAGTCAATTTTGCAACTGAAGTTGGTCTTTTGCCTAAATTTCATAAAAATCCCAGTACCTTGTTACGACACCGTTAATCCTGTCTATAAAACTTTTTTTGAAAATTCAAAAATCCTTGTTCGCGACCTTTTGGCTGTAATTTTGTCATTTGCACTCAAAATGCCAACAAATTTTTTATATGATCAATTATGTAACTGAATTTAAAAATCCCTGTTCGCGACCTTTTGGCTGTAGTTTTGTAATTTGCACTCAAAATGCCGACAAATTTTTTATATGATCAATTATGTAACTGGAGAAAATATAGAAATGAACCGACCCTATCAAAAGGAACGCTCTGTAAAACTTAACTGCTTTTTTTTTCTTTGCTTTTTTATACATATTTTTATTATTTTTTATGTATATTTTACTTTTTTTGTATGAAATATTTACCCTTTTTTTGATTCTCCGTCGTATTTATTGGTATTTTTTATGTAACACCCCCAGTTTTTTTTTTTTTTTTAATATTAAATGAATTTTTTGGCAGTTGTGAGCGAGATTTTAAGCATTTAACTGCACCTTACTCTTTGGTAAGTTTTTTCCCATTGTTATTGTATTAGTATTAAATTGTTGTATTATTATTAAAACGGGGGGTTCAGGGGGGCGGAGCCCCCCTGACAATAGAAAAGCTTATTTAGAATGCTTAAAATTGTGTTTTTGTTGTATTTATTGTTTGTGTTTATTGTTTAAATATTTAAAATTGTGCATCGAGGAATTTTTCAAGATGGCGGAAAAACATCGTTTTTAAATCTTTGTTATTTATAAATCAATGATTTTATATAACTTTCTATTTTTATAAAATAGTACAAAATCATTGATTTATAAATAACAAAGATTTAGAAACATCGTTTTTCCGCCATCTTGAAAAATTTTTCATGTCGCCAAAACGGCATTTTGGCGCAAAAATTTTCGCCAAGTTTTCCAACCTAGCGCAGGATATCGGACTCTTCCCAAACAGTGAATTATGACAGAAACTTAAAACGATGATACATTAACTTTACCTTTTTTGTGGTTGCTGTATTGTTCAAATAATGCGACAAAATTCAGAAGTTAGCGTAAAATGAATACATTTTGACTGTCAGCAATTAGATATTCGTCATCTCACCTTTCAATTCGCTGAATTTCCTTTTAAAATTAGTTTTGTAAATAATCTTTGATACAAATGCAACGCCTCGTGCAAAGCTGATCATCAATGATGCAATTGAATGGTTGGTAGATTACTCAAAATAAAACAAATACGATTGCAGGGAGTTTATAAAAATAGAAATGTGAAGAATTTAATCTTCGATTATTAACACAAATGATTTGAATGCAAGAACTGATAACAAATTTCTTTTGAGCAAATTATAATAGATATAAATAGCATGTTATTGTCATGGAGGAAAACTAAGGAGGCGGAAGGCACGTATTTTCCAGGCTTTATTTCCCAACAACCACCCAACCGTCTGAAAATAGCGTCAGCGTCAGTCGTCAGTCCTCAGTCGTCTTCTCAAATGCATCATATCATATGTTTTCAGCTTTAATTTGTGTTTGCAGTAAAAAATTATTCATTTTAAATCATTTTCTAGATTTTGCACATTTTTTGATTCAAGTATTTCTAAATATAAGGTAAATTTAATGTGTTATTGTTTCAGCCATAATGATAATAGAAATGCACAAATAAAATAAAACAGTTAAAAAATTAAAACTTTTTTCCGTTAGTACAACAACATACCAATAAATATATTAGTACGCATTTTTTTTTTTTTTTTCCAACCCTGGCCAGGGTTGTCGGCGTTTAGCCGAGGCCAAAAAAAGACATTCCTCTCTTTTGTTGTTGTTTTAATGACTCAAAAAAAGCCGGCTTTATTATTAAAAATTAGTTCACAGCTAATTTATATTGATTTTTTTAAAATTCATTTATAACATTTTCTACCAAAAGAATTATAAACTTCCATTAAATTTTGTAAAATAAATAAGTTATTATAATTGCTAGAAGACAACAATGAAGTTTAAAAAATTTGTATTATGTTTTTAGAAAAATTACAAATTTTGAAAAGAATACTACGTTACTTTAAACTGGTGTTTTAGAATTTTATATTACTCTAATATACTATGCATTTTAAAGATTATATTTCATTAAACAATGACAAAATGTAACACATCAAACTGAAAATATTTTTACATTCCATATGAACAGACTACATTATAAAAGGTAATTTAAAAGTTAAAAAGTTTGGTACATAAGTGTATAAAAATAAAGTTTTCAAGCAAAAAAACATTCTCTAATAAAATTTTGAAAAGCTTGTTGCTATTTTAAACAGGGTTCACAAAAATTTGGGTTTTACTGAAAAAACTATTTTCCGCAGGGAAAATCTGGTTTTTCAAAAGTATAATATATACGATACTACTTTATTGCATATTATTTATATATTATGTATAAAAATATATATTGTTCCCTTAATGCGATATAATTGTAGTGTTGTTTTACAAATTATAATAGTATAAATTATATGAATTTAGATTTATTAAATGGCATGTATATAACAAGTTAGTTTTCAATGTATAAAGATCTATTCAGTGCTGCAGTTGGAAAAAAATATTTATGGGAACTCAAATTTTTGTAGATTATTATGCTACTGGATTGTTGCGCTTTTGTTCCAAAAGTCAGTTTGAAACATTTCACCAAAGATGGACTTTTTTTTAATTAACAGTTATAATTTTTATATTGAAGTTTTCAGTGTAATGTAATTTGCTATCATTTAATAAGAATAGGGCAACTGATGTCAATTCAGAATCTCTGCCTCCTGAATACTAGCCTCAGCACTGACAAAAGAATGGTCGCCACAAAGGCGTATTATTTTCAGCGTTTGTACGGTCCTTTCAGTTTTGGTACCAATATTTTTTTTTCGCTTTATTTTTCTTAGACTAAAGATGTCTAAGAGATCTTTTATAGATTTCTGTAGTCAAAACTTGGGGGACCATGTACACTTTTAAAAAATCAATCTTCGGCCGCCGCCATTTTAGTGTCAGCGCTCAGGCCTAGTATTCAAGAGCTGGTGGCAACAAGACTGCTTCAAAGCATCTGGTTGTTCGAAATATGTCCTTTCTTAAAAAATTGAAAATGGGTCTCCTTAAAACCAGCAAAAATTATCGTTTTGTTTGAAGAAAATATGGATTGTGCTCGTATGCAATTTTTTTTTTTTTTTTTTTTCTTTTACAGTAACAAACAAAATTTTTCTTGGAATGGTGCTCCCATGTGTTCCCACCCAATTATAGCACTGGATCTATTCATGTGAAATTGTAACAGAATATTATGTTTGATTAAATTGTGTGCATTAGATACAGATTTTATAAAAATCACGAAAAGTTCAGCAAACAAACATTAACTAGTTGTGCAGTTTACACCAATACCTTTAACCTATTTGTTGTGTAATTTACATGAAAACCTTATCACTAACAGCTTATGATAACATCTAACTAAATGTGGAATTTACATGAAAACCTTATCACTAACAGCTTATGATAACATCTAACTAAATGTGGAATTTACATGAAAACCTTATCACTAACAGCTTATGATAACATCTAACTAAATGTGGAATTTACATGAAAATCCATGCATTTCAACCCATATTCTTGAGATAGAACTATGGGGAAATCATATACAAAATGCAGCACAACAGCACCACTTCTAGGTGATATACACCAAAAATTAATCAGCACCAATTTACATAAAAGTCTGACAGAATTTACGTATTAATTCTTGAAATAAGAGTTATTGGTGAAATTGCTAAAACTGCAAGATAGCATTGCTGCTTGTTGGGTAATATACACCAAAACTTTATAAGCAACAACCTAAGTCAACTTGTCACTAAATCTGAAATTTGTTGAAAATCCATATATATGTATTTGACATAAAGCAATTGCAAAAACTGAGATAAATTCAGCATAGCAGTGCCACCTATTGGGCAATATACACCAAAAACTAATCAGCACCAGCTTATCTAGGTCTAACTGAATATGAAGTTTTGTGAAATCCATGTATTAGTTCTTGAGATAGGGCACCCATAAAATTATTGTCATAAGACAGACATTTTCTAAAAATCATCAAATCATCTTCAGGACCTAACGTATAAATGCATCTTAAACTGAAAGTAAAAATATTTTTTATGCAAAAATAGATGAAAGCAGGGTTGGCATGATTTAAATCAACTGATTTAAATCAGCTGATTAAAAAAATCATTTGATTTAAATCAAATTTTTTTATGTTGGAAATTAGTCAGCAGAGAAATAAGAAGTAGGTGTAAATAACTAGCAAGTGTTTTTCTGGTATTTCCAGGATTGCTATCAGAAAGAATGGGTGGCAGGTGCAGGTTAAGTCCAGGTGTCTCCCTCCTAATCCTTTAATTATTTGTTCTTTTGTAATAAATTTTAGACAATGAGGTGAAACACTTTATACTATACACACTTTCTTTATATACACACTTTTGTTTGGCAAAAGATCTAAGTAAAACGGTCAGTGATCACATTATAAAAATAATGAAATGTTTCCGAAATACTCATCTCCCTAAAGCTTAGTACTAGGGATGCACCGAACAGTGATTTTGGCCGAATACCGAATATTCGGCCAACAGGTGAACCAAATACCGAATAGTAATTGTTGGGCCGAATACTGAATATTCGGCCGACAGGTGAACTGAATACCGAATATTCGGCTTTCCAAATTCTTTTTATATTTTAAAATTTAAAGGTATTAAAATGTTACTTTTTAAAACAGTTTTACATAATATTTAATAAAAGAAACTTGCATTTTGATAAACAAGAGTTTTTTGAACATTTAGTATTAAAAAAATCTGCCTTGAGTTATTTAAGAAGCGCAGTTATGAAACTTTAATTAATAAAATTTTCTACGAATCAAAACAAACATTTTAAAATCAAATAATGAAAAAATGGCCAAAGAAAAATTTTACAGTCTGATAATTGTCCTTTTTAAATAACTCGAGGCAAAATTTTTCAATATAAATTACAAATAGTTTCAACTTAATTTTGAATAAAGGCATGTTTGGCTCATAGTTCTTTTCTTATGAACGGTGGTATTTTCCACCCTTCCCATCATATCATATTTTACAGAAATCAAAGCATGTGAGTTGAAAATATGTTACCTTATTTATTGTTAATGTAATAAACGAACACACAAGTTTTGACCTAGAGTGAGATGAAATACAATCAAGGGCGGATCCAGCCCAACCTCCAGGGGGGGGGTCACAACTTTTGACAGATGATTTAATGAAACAATTTTAAAATACAGTAAATCTTGTGAAAAGGGAATTACGATAAAAAATAGCAAATTTCGCAAATCGGGCATGAAAAAAATCGCGAATTTTGTCGATCGGACGCGAAAAATTTCAGATTTCGTTTATCGGCCAAGGAAAAAAAATCTAAATTTTTTTATAATACTTGAAAAAATTACTGATAGTGAACACCAAAGATAGGCGTCACTATCGTGTTAAAAAGAGTTTGCAGAGTCTCCACGCTAATGGAGCGAAAGCTGAATTAGAATGCCCTACCAAATTTATTCCAACTATGAAAAAGGATTTTTATGTAAAAGTGTATTGATGCAATAACTAAGCAAGTTTAAAAAAACAAATAACAACTTTATTGAGAAACATTAAAAGTAAAAACAAAAAAAAAATAATATTTAAAATCTATTTCTTAAATATGACATAAGTTCTTCACAATGTAAATCAGACATCCATTGCTTACTCTATATCAATATTTAATGAACTAGAGCACCAAAAAGAAAAAGCTATTTCAATTATATAAAAAATATATGTAAATGTATTTTTAATTTAATTAACTTTAAATGAAATTTAAATCAAAGATTAATTTACTTTAAATATATGAAATGATAATTTAAATTGTCAAAAAAAATATCTATTTAAATTAAAAAACTATTTAAACATCTTATCCAATCCATCCCAGTCCATCATATTGACCAAACATATTTAAAACATGCCGACGCCACTTTAAAGACCAAAAAGAAATTTAAATATTTTATTTAAATTTTACATGTTAAATCTCTCTCCCAAAGACTTATCAAAAAGACCTTAGTCAAGCCAACTCTATTATTTACTGGTCTCCACGAAACGCTAAACTGCCACTTTAGCATTTCCCTAATACAACACTTCCTGCCACTAAGTGTGTATTCCTAAACTAGTGTTCTGCCACAACACCTGTTTGGAGGAAGGAGAAAAAGAAAAGCTAAGTGAACCTTCCATCTAGAAAGTTAATTTCCAACGAACCTCGCAGCGGTTACCGACTTTCGGGTTCAGGAAAGATAGAAAAGGCAAAAGAATCTCACGCATCACCGCCAATAAACAACTCCAGGTATCTGGCATGGTTGTCCATGTCCTAGATCCCGGACCACTATTGCCCATATCGATATTGTGACGCGGAGACGGAAAGATATATTTCCCGGTTCCTTTGGAACCGTCTAGCAACATTCATAGAAAAAGATTCACTTAAAAACTGGATGAATTGGCCAGATTTATTTAGAATACATTTAATTAAAACTAGACTGAAAAAGACTTTAAAGAAAAGAGATTAAAAACATTTTGTAAAATTATTTAAAAGGAATCTGAAAAATATAAAAAGGCCTTTCTGAACCTTTACTGCCGGTGGCTGACCTTCCAGGTTTATTCTTTCACATGGTCTTCATTTCCACGGCCAAACATCCCGCTCTGAAGATTCCACTCCTTTAATACGAACTCTGAGACTAAGTCCAAATCCACGGCAGAATAGTAGCGGTCTTAATGAAAGACTCAAACTCAAATTAAAAACAATTTAGTTTTTCAATAAAAAACATTTAAAATATAATCTACTTTCCTTAAAGATACTCATCGCTTCACGCTTCTAATCGGCACTCTTAAAAGGACATTTCAATTCAAAGACATACTTCCATGTTAACACTGGCCGCCGTCAAAGTTGAAAAGCGAAAGTTCCGCCGGGAATATAAATAGTTCAGACTCCTGTCTTGGGCAACTCCCCCTCACGTGACTTCCTCCTTCTGGTCATACGTCACATCCGATCTCTAGAAGGATCGGGGAAAACGGACCAATGGTATGCCGCTGTGAAGGAGAGGCACGCGTCGAAGGTAGCAGACACTCTACGCCATCTATCGATGCTCCCGGTAATCTGTCAGTCTGAACTTTGATAATATCGGCGTTTGTTGACAAGGCAGGTTGAGGGAATACGCTGAGCTCGAATACCGCTAGTTGTTATGAAGTTGACAGCACGTAATAAATAAGTAAGTAATAAAATAAAGATTTATTTTATTTTAAGTTGATGTTTAAACATTGAAATAAATAAAAAGAATGTTTAAACTGAAACTTTAATTTATTTAAACTTAGATATTTAATAAATGGAAAAATAAAATAGAATTTATCTTAGAAATGGTTTTAAGCTTTAATGATAAATATTAGAGATTGAAATAGGATGAATACATGAGTGGTTGAATGGAGGAACAAGAATAGGAGGGAAATATACTCATATTTCCTGTCAATTACAAATTTTGTTCATAGGTTGCAGAAAAGTCGCCTGTTTTGTCTGTTTACCGCACGAAAAAAAACGCAAATTTCGTTGACTGGGAGCGGAAAAATCAAAAATATCGTCAACTGAACATTGGAAAATCTATCTCTAAATCTAATCTATTTTGTTTATCGGCCATCGAAAAATCTCTTATTTTCTCTGTATGTTTCAGAAAAATCGCAAATTTTGTCGATTGAGCACAAAAAAATCGCGAATTTTGTCGATCTGGAACGAAAAAATTGCAAATTTCGTTAATAGGGCACGGAAAAACCCCAATTTTGGCGATCGCTTCATAAAAAGTGCGAATTTATTCGATCGGGAACGGAAAAACGCGAATTTTGTTAATTGGGAATTTAAAAAAATCGCGAATTTCGAGTTGATATGGAACGCAAAAATTGCCAATTTCGTGAATCGGGAAAGAAATTATCGCGATTGTAGTCGATTGTCTTTGTAAAAAGGGCGATTCGGGCGATTTGATATGAAAAACTCGCGAATTTTATCGATTCGGAACGAAAAAAATTTTAATTTCGTTGATAGTTCAAGGAAAAATCGAAGATTTTGTCGATGATGTGCGGAAAAATCGAAAATCTTTTTGAGCGGCTCCAGAACAATAGCGAGTTTTACCAGTTTATCGCGAGAAAAAAAAAAATCACAGATTTCATCAATTTACGGCAGGGAAAAAATGCATATTTCATCAGTCAGTTAAAAATCGCGAATTTTATTGTTCGGTGCGGAAAAATGCGTATTTCATGGACAAGAACGGAAAAAGGCGCGAATCTCGTCGATTGGGCCCGGAAAAATCCCGAATACGGTCGATCGCTTTCGTAAAAAAGTGCAGATTTAGTCTATCGGGAATGAAAAAATCGCTTTTGGTAGGGCACGGGAAAATTGCAAATTTTGTCGATCGGGAAAGAAAACGTCGGAAATATGGTCGATCAGTTTCGTAAAAAGCAAAAATACAGTCGATTGGGATTGAAAAAAAATCGCGAATTATGTTGATATGGCAAACAAAAATTGACAATATACATCGAAAGAAATTATCGCGAATATAGTCACTCGGCTTCGTAAAAAGCACGAATTCGGGCGATCGAGTAAAAAAAACTCGCGAATTTTATCGATTCGGAACGAAAAATCGCTAAATTTTGTTGATAGGATGCGGAAAAACCGCAAATTTTGTCGATGATGCTTCGCAAAAATCGTGAATTTCACCGATCGGGTGCAGAAAAATTGTGAATTATGTATATCAGGCGCGGCAAATTCACGAATTTTCTCGATCAGTTTCGAAAAAAGCGCAAATTCTTTCGATTAGACGTTATTTTACGTTCCTGTTTTAGCACTTTCTACTTACACTTACATTCCTCTTTGAAGAGCTTCAGGGGGGGGTCATGACCCCCATGACCCCCCCCCCCCCTTGGATCCGCCACTGAATACAATGTACTTATGACTAGAGATGGGAATGCTCGGAAAAAACCCGGAAAAATTGGGGGAAAAAACCGGTTTTTTTCCGAAGGCTTATTTTTCAATTTTTCCGAACTGGAAAAATTTAAATTTCATTTGTGAAATAATATAGTGAAAATTTTGTAATAGCTACATTCTCATACTTTTTATTTTACTTATTTTTATGTTGAGTGTTTCACATGAAAATTTTAATGTGGGTAATCTGATCTCTGAGCAAAAATCTGTTTGAGAAGACTTGAAAGGATCCTTCACATTTTTTTCTTGTTTGAAACACAAGACCCTTTGCAAAATTTCTCTTGAAAATAGACATTTCAGAAAAAGTTTAATCAACAAATTGAATCTTTTGCAAGTGCAGTGATTAAGGAAAAAAAAATCTCATGCCATACAGCAGCTGAATCTTATTAAGTTTCATATATGTATGTAAATAACCTTATTAAAAATGTCTAAATAGGAACCTAAATATAGTAATAATTTTTTATTCAAAAATTCTGAATATATTTTGTACAAGTATATACAAAAAGTTCACAATTTCACAAAAACTTGATTACATGAAAAAAAATCTAGATATGTAATTAAATGCAACTTTTCTTTTTAAAAATTAATTCATGTGTAAAATTATTGCAATAATATGCCGATTAATGGAAATGATAAAGTTAAAAATTCAACATAAAATTTTGAAGTATGCATTTATTACTTTAATCTATCTTTTCAAGAAGTAAGTATTGAATTCGTGAAAATTTTGACTTCCAGTTTTTGGTGTATTTAAAAGTTTTAGAAGGTCCTGAACACGTTTTGATGATTTTTGGAAAATATCTGTCACTCTGTGAGTCTGTATATGACAAATTTTATGGGCACTCTACCTCAAGAACTGATGCACATAATTTCACAAAACTTTAGATTCAGTTACACCTTGATATAAACTCAAGATGTTTAGTTATTAGTGTATATCGCCAAACCGATGGCGCTGCTATGCTGCATTATTCATAATTTCCACAATAGTTCTATCTCAAACTAATGTATGTATTTTTATAAAATTTCAGATTAAGTTAATCTTTGACATAACTTTGTGCTCATTACTCTTTGGTGTAAATTGCTCAACAGATGACGCTGCTATGCTGCATTATTCATGATTATCGCAATAGCTTTACCTCAAGGACGATTTTTAAAAAAAATCAGACTACAGCTTTAGACAGTTTGTGATGTATATTAATGTTATTTAGTTTTTGGTGTAAATTGCCCTATAGGTGGCACTACTATGCTGCATTTTTCAAGATTTTGTTATAGCTGATTAATTGAATGTTTTTTCAAGGTGTTGAATCTAAAACTGACCTCCATTTTGCCTCCATAATGTACAGTAATTTTGCAAAAACATGGGCAGTTTGCATTAGAAAAGTACAACTGCGATTAAAAAAAAAAAACATATTTTATTACAAGTAACTATGTTCCAAATTATACTTTCCCTCTTGATTAAACTTTGAATTTTTGTAGTTTTCTAAAGCACAGTAGAAGTTTATCTCTGTGTGTAACTGCTTTTGTTAATTCCTCAAATAGTGAGCATTTTCTATTTGTAGTGTTCTGTTTTCATAACTTTTGAGTTCCACTCTTAGAAATATAAAATTACCATGTAGAAACATTATTGAATATGGTTTCTTACTCAAGAATAGAATACCAGATTTCAGGGTAAAAAGAAAAAAATTACATTTAATTAAACTTAAAATACATATATATATATATATTTCTGGTTTCAGTGAGTAAAAATCTAACAGTCAATAAATCCTATGCTATTTTTTAGTTGCAGACCTGAGTAAGCCAAAGTAAAACTTAGTTTTGTTTGAATTTAGATTATAAAACTAAATCAAAACTTTTTTGAGTTGAGATTGGAAAGCTATACCAAAACTAAACATATTTTATAAAGGAAATAAAATTATAATTCTAAGAAAAAAAAGTAATAGTGTAAAAAATATATTTTTTAAACAAACAATGGAATTTTTGAATACTGATATTCATAATAATGACAAAACTGCAATAATTTCTTTAAACTAGTATAATTTACTTAAAAACTATACTTATGTAAATGGAATACATAATTTATTTCATTCCAAACTGCAGACATTTTGGCTCAGGTTTTTACATTAGGGCAATTGGTAGTTAAACATGTAACTGAAAAATCATTTCAACAGAGATATGATATAACAAACAATAGCGTTTAATAAAAATTCTTAGGCTGTGGGGAAAAAAAAAAACTAAACTTTTAAAAGCAAGCTTTGCTACTTTCTTTTTATTTTGTAATATAAAGTGAAAATAATTTTCATTTAATACATATAAATGGGAAAAAATGTTTAGTATTTAATATTCTCTAAGAAAATATAATTTATTTGGGAGAAAGTCATGAAAAATCAATTTTTCCAATTCAGTTTTTTTCCGAAAAAACCCGGTAAAAAACCAGTTTTTTTCCACCACTTATATTTTTCCGGGAAATTTACATCTCTATTTATGACTCAATAAGTTGATTATGATTATCGTTTCATGAACAAAAATTGTCTGCCTTGATAGCTGTTACTAATCTCAAAAGTTGTTTTTTTCTTTTAAAGGACTTATTTGGGGGGAAAGCAATAAACAGATTATTTACTAAACAAAATTTAGAAACTTGTATCTGCACATAATTTATTCCTAAGGAGAATCCTAATAAATCACCATTTAATCCTTCTCATGTTTAATTTTCTTAAGTTATACTCTACAAACAGCAAATAAATAATGTAAAAAACATTTTTTTTATTAAAAAATGATTTTGTTTCTAATTGTTGTAAATATAAATTAAAAAATTGACAGTTAAAAGTAGAAATAGTGAAAAATTTTGTAAATTTTTTAAGTATTGAATTTGGCCGAATACTTTGATATTCGGCCATACCAAATATTCGGCAGGCTGAATAGTTTCATATTCAGCTCAACCGAATAGTTTAATATTCGGCCTAACCGAATATTCGGTAACATGGCTGAATGGGCCGAATACCAAATAGATACCGAATATTCAGTGCTTCCCTACTTAGTACAATAGTGGAGGTGGCACTACATTACTTATTGTTATTTCAGTAATTGTAAAATGAAATTCTTATGTTGACTGTTTTCAGTCATACATAAAAAATGGCCAAAAACAGTACAGTAGACTCCCTCAAATCCACACAGCTTGAGACCAGAGGTTTTGCGGATGTCTGGTCATTGCTTTGTTTACATTTTTTAAACATAAATTTGAATGTAATTAACAATGAAATTGAAACATTTATAAAGGCTTACAATATAATAAAACATTAAAATAAGTAATTAACTAAAATAATAAAAATTTAGATATTTTTAATACGATTAAAATATTAAAAGTTAAGGTCAAGTTAATAATAAATAATGTATGATTAAATATTTACTACGTATAAAGATAAGATGTATTTTTCATATGAAATTTGCTTTATAAAGATACATTATTAATTCACATCAAAATAATAAAATAAGGAAGTTTTATTTCAGGCTTAGTCAGATTTAATAACCAAAAAAGTTTAGTTATTACATAAATATATGTGGTGAAAACAATGTGATTACCATTGATATCAGTATTATCTTAACTTTTTTAAAATAAATTTATTCTTCCTTTATAAAAACACATGAATTCAGTAATATTATGAATTAAAATACATATGGAATTGATATAAAAATAAAAAAGTCGAAATTTGCCTCTATATCTGAACTGAATGTTTCATTGTTTACATGTGTAAATTATGAGCAGATTTTAGGGTTGCGGATTTGAGGGAGTCTACTGTAAAAGTATGTGAAGGGCACTGAGAAAATATAATTTCTGATATAAAGAAAAGAGTAACAAACTTAAAAGAAATGCAGAACATATGATTGAAGTTTTGTAACCCTTTGTGTCCTAGATATAATCCAAAAAGAGGATTGTTCCCTTGCTGAATGCACATATCAATGGAAAATTCTAGATCAAAAGTTAGAAAATGTATTAGATAAAGATAGAATTACAAAATTTAAAGCAAGATTATGAACAAGCTATTAATGGCTGTCATTTTGCTGGAGTTTTATTAAGTCCCTCTGTTTTAAATCGAAATGAAATTTCACTTAGTGTAGAGGAAAATAATGAAGATTTGGCATTCATTAAAGAAAATTGTCCAAATCTTCTCATCACAGTAGTACATTTTCAAGCAAAAAATGGCCCATTCCAAAAATTACCATTGCCTTGGAAAAAGATTCCAGATATTATGACAGATTATGATTGGTGGAAGTCCTTTTATATAATTGGAGGTAAAGAGAAAATCAGCAAAATTTAATTTATTTACCAAATAATAACAGCTGTGGCTCCATCTGCTGGAGTAGAAAGACAATTTTCTTCTTTTGGACTAGTTCATTCAAGTCTTCGTGATAAATTAGGAGTGGACATAGCTCCTAAATTAGTGTTTTTGTTCAAATAATTAAATCCCTGATTTATTTCTATTTGCTTAAAAAATATTGAGTTAATTGTGATTTTTATCCCTTAATAAGCAGCTTGCATTAAATGAATATTTAATTTGTTTCTTAAATTTTATCATTTTCTATTCATTTACAATAGGGATGCACAACCTGTGGCCCGCGATGGGTTAACGTGTGGCCCGCGAACTTCGTCAATTTACAGCTAGAAAACATTGCAATTTTTGTGGAAAAGTCGCAGATAAAAATCGTAAATTTCGTCAATTTACCGCAAAAAAAATTAAAATTTCGTCACTCACTTAAGAATCGCAAATTTCTTAGATCGGGCGTGGAAAAATCGCGAATTTCATTGATCAAGTGCGGAAAAATCGCACTTTTCGTTCATCAGGTATGAAAAAATCGCGAATTTTGCCCATGATGCTCGGGAAAAAATAGCAAATTTAACCGATCGTACACGGAAAATACGTGAGTTTTGTCAATCAGGCACGGAAAAATCGCGAATTTTGTCGATCAGACGCGGATAATCGCACATTTCATTGATCAGCCAAGAAAAAAATCGTCAGATTTGTTAAAGATTACACGAAAAAATTGCAAATTAAACTGATTGGCTGCGGGAAAGTTCGCATGTTTTCTTGGTTTACCGTGTGAAAAAAAATGCGTATTTCGTTGATCGGCCATGAAGAAATCTCAAAATTTATCGATCAGGGGCGAAACAGTTGCAAAGTTCGTTGGTAAGGCACGGGAAAATCACGAATTTTGCGATAATGCGCGGAAAAATTGAAAATATCGTTGATCGGCTGCGAAACAATCGTGAGTTTTGTAAGATTCTCAAGAGAAAAAAATCGTGAATTTCATCTTGCCGCGTAAAAAAATGCAGTTTTCATCAGTTAAAGACGGAAAAGAGCGAATTTTGTCTATCAGACACGGAAAAATTGCGAGTTTTATTGATCGGGTTCCGAAAATGGCAAATTTTGTCGGATATAGGAATTTTGCGAATTTTGTCGATCTCACGCGAAAAAATTGCAAATTTCGTCGATCAGGCTCAAATAAAATTATGAATTTCGTCGATCGGCGTTGCAAAAATCGCAAATTTCATCGATCAGGTTCGTAAAAATTGCGAATTACGTCAATCGGCTTTATAAAAATCGCGAATTTTGTCGATAAGATTTGTAAAAATCGCGAAATTTGTCGACCTGGTATGGAAGAATCGGGAATTTTAGCAATGATGCGATAAAAAATAACAAATTTCGTCGATCAGCTTCGTAAAAATCGCGAATTTCGGCAATCGGTTTCGTAAAAAATAATTTCGTCGATCAGCCGCAGTTAAGTCGCGAATTTTGCCGATCAGCTTCGTAAAATTTGTCAATCAGCTTCGTAAAAATCGCAAATTTCGTCGATCGGCTTTGTAAAAATCGCAAATTTCGTCGATCGGCTTCTTAAAGATCGCAAATTTCGTCGATCGGCTTCTTAAAGATCGCGAATTTCGTCGATCGGCTTCTTAAAGATCGCAAATTTCGTCGATCGGCTTCGTAAAAATCGCAAATATCGCCGATCAGCTTTGTAAAAATTGCAAATTTCGTCGATCGGCTTCGTAAAAATCACGAATTTTGCCAATCGGCTTCGTGAAAATTGATAATTTTGTCGATCATGTGAAGAAAAATCGCGAATTTTGACAATCGGCATTCTAAAAATCGATAATTTCATCGATCAGCCGCAGAAAAGTCGGGAATTTCGCCGATCAGCTTCGTAAAAATCGATAATTTCGTCGATCAGCCGCCAAAAAGTCGCGAATTTTGCCGATCAGCTTCGTAAAAATCGCAAATTTCGTCGATCGGCTTCGTAAAAATCGTGAATTTCACCGATCATCTTTTTAAAAATCACAAATTTCGTCGATCAGCTTCGTAAAAATCGCGAATTTCGTCGTTGAGCATTGTAAAAAATCATGTTTTTGTCGATCCGCCTTGTAAAATTTGCAAATTTTCTCGATCGGTTTCATAAAAGTTGTGATTTTTCTTGATCGGTTACGATCACAAATCACAAATTTTGTTGATCGGGTACAGAAAGATCGAATTTTCTCTATCAGTTTCGTAAAAATTGCGAATTTTGTTGATCACTTTCATAAAAATCCATAATTTTGTCGACATGCATGGAAAGCTGCAAATTTTGTTGATCGGGCATAAAAAAATCAGGAATTTCAGTGATGAGACACGGAAAAATCTTATTGATCGGATCCTTCCCTCTACTTCGTTCATAAAGATCATATTTTTTTTTTCGGCACCAGCCACTTGTCTTTGTTTTTTACTTAGCACTTTTAATAAAACAAAATTTACTCTCCTGAATAAAGTCAAGAAATAATATTACATCTTGAGAATAATCCTTGCTATATCTGTTATACACAAACGTAAAAACAGCTGATAGATACTTACCAATTGAAGTGGATATTTTGACTGGTTAAGCGAAACCTAAATAGGTATTTCCCACTTTTCTTTGAAGACATATATTTTATCCGATTATACGCCAGAGATCACCTTCGAAATCGAATTATCTCCATGTTATTGATGTGGCCCTCGAATGCCCAGTCTTTTTTGTAAGTGGTCCTTCTCTTGAAAAGGTTGTGCAGCCCTAATTTACAACATATTTAAGTTTATTTCTTATTTAGTGTGCATAATTCAGTTACAAAATAATAAAATGACTTTAGATTAAAGCCTAGATGTTTAATTTTTAGTACCAATCAATAACTAAAATAATGTATTTTCTTAACTATATAATTATTTCTTATATTATTTTTATAAATTATAAATATCATTTATTCTTTTTAGTTATTTATTATAAAAAAAATCCATGTATTGTAAAAACATAAAAACACAATAATTAAAAATATAATTCTAAAAAAATCAAATAAATCCAATTTAAATAAAAAAAATCTAATTTAAATAAAAATAAAAAATCAGATTTTTTTATTATTATTATTTTAAAAAAATCATGATTTTTTTTCCAACCCTGGATGAAAGTAAAAATAAATATCTTTTATTTTCATGAATACAGTTGATTTGATTTTTTTATATAAAGACATTCTTAGTCATAATATACCTTTACATGCAATTATATACTAAGTATGTTGCCTAGATGTCTACTGTGCTCTATGTTCATAAATTATTTCAATGTGCTAAAATATATTTTTATTTTACATGAGGTGCTTATATAATGGCTTATATATCTATACATATTTTCAAATTTAACTGAAATGACTTAAATTTATTAAATATATATGTTGTTTAAAATTTTAAATATTTCTGAAAATTGAAAAAACCCACATTATGGGTTTTTTCAATTGGTTATGGGCCCAGCTTTGTGAACCCTGATTTAAAAGAATGCAGATTCATGTGTATGCTATTCATAATATTGTTTCTAATCGTGAGAAATGGTGTTATATGATTATGTATGATTTTAAATGTTAATGAGAAATAAAATAAGACTTGTGTAGTAATACAGGGTGGTTAAAATTAAACTGACGGTACTCAGAGGCTCATAACTCCGGTTCTACTGAGCGGATCCGAATGAAACTTCAGATATATGTTATGTAGATCATGCGGCCAAGGTTTTTGTAAAAAAAAAAAAAAAAAATTCGCCACTAGGTGGCGTTTTAACAATATAAAATGACAGGTAACAATACAAATATCAAAGATTGACGGAATATTTTATTTATTTACACACCTGTTTGCTCTATGTGCACACCTTATCGGTCAACAATATGCTGAAAGCGTACCACCGCTTTATCAACGGCGGCACACAACACATCAGTAGGAATCATGGGGACATGCCGTATGATGCTAGCTTTTAAGTCCGCTAAATTAGTTACACGCCCTTGATACTCATGATCTTTCAGAAAATCCCACAGCCAGAAGTCAGAAGGGTTCGGATCTGGCGACCTTGCTGGCCAGGAAAAGAGGAAAGTACACGAGAAGACACGCTCATCAGAGAAATTGTCTTGAATCACATTTTTTACACATCTCGCCGTATGAGCAGTTGCTCCATCTTACATGAATATTGTGGTTGCCAAACAACCTCTTTGTCTTAACGCTGGGACAACATGATTCTCCAGGAGACTCCTGTATCGATTACCTGTTACTGTACGCCTAACAAACCCGTTCATCGTGACTTTTACGTTCGCTTTTATAGCGAAATTGCTCTAACTACTCATTTACATATGGTTTTAGCACTACAGCGCCATCTGATGGCAAAATTTAAAACTTTTTTTTTTACGAAAACCCCGGCTGCATGATCTACATAATATATATCTGAAGTTTCATTCGGATCCACTCAGTAGAACTGGAGTTATGAGTCTCTGAGTACCGTCAGTTTAATTTTAACCACCCTGTAGCTCTTAAAATTAGTTAAATAATAAAACATACTAGCAAGCTACGCCCGCTAGCTGGGCCACTTTTTCCAAACGAACCTCCATATTAAGCAGTATATAATAAGCAAAAAAATTCATTTAATAAGCAAGTCTTGGTGTTCGAATCCTCAAGCACAAAAAAAGTAAATAAAAGAGCTATGGTTGTTATTCGCCCATTATCCCGTTAAAAATATGTGATTTCGCACACATTTTTCACACATATGTGATTGCACACACATATTTCGCGTGTGCGAAGCCGGCCCACCGGCGCTACGCGCCGTGGTCGCCATCGTCCCGTTAAAAATATTTTGTTTTGCACGGTTGGCGCTGCGCGCCCATAAGACATTTTCTCGTATTTTTTGGTTTATCACAAGCAGACTTTTACGCAGATTCTGAATATGTAATCAGTTTTTTTCTACTTTAAAAACTGTCTGCATGATGGTTTAAGAAAAAACGCGCAAAAAAGGGAGAAAAAGAGGTTTTCGACTGCTTCTTCTTTTAGCCAAAGGGGGAAAGTTCTTGTCCTTCACCGCAAGGTGGCGCAGTGTTCTGCCTGAGAGCTTCGTTTGGGAAATTAGACGTTTTCCGTTCCGATTCCCGACCGGTTTTTAATTCATAACTTTTTAAATTTTGGTCCCATGGTCTCGAAAATGCCCGAAATGACTTTCCTGGAATTTTTCGAATCGAAAGACACGTCTCACGACTAGAGATGCACCGGATGTGGATTTTTGCCGGATACCGAATAACGGATATCCGGCAAAAAATTTTACCGAATATCCGGTATCCGACCGAATAATTTCTCATTTTTAATTTTAATAATATTTCAATTTTATGCTTGTTTAAAGAAAAAAAAATTATTGTAATTTTATATTATGCAAGTATTAATAGATTTTAATTCACTTATTAAGTCAAAGTTACTTAAAAACATAGTAATAATTAAATATTGAAATGTAATAATATTTTGCCTTTTCAATATTACTTATAAAACTTCTAACTTTACATGCATATTTTTTTCTACCCTTTCTTTAGTCTCTATCACCAGATTTAGGTAGTGTCTTGATGTTTTTATAGATGCATTGTATCGATTAACTAACAGAAAAAAATATTTTTACCCTGTTGACACATAATTAACAAAAATGGGATAGTTATGTATGTTACTCCGCTTGACTCTCAGTGAGCATTACAGTTTTCCTATTAAGCTCTTTTTGCATTGTAGAGCAAGTTTCAGAATGAACTTTATTTAAAATATCACTTGCAATTTTAACATGAGCGGGTGACATATAACAAGGCGTAGTTCAATTGTTTTGGAAATTTTTACTAAAATATGTTTTATTTAAAAATGCAATTTGTATATTTAATGATTTTTTTTCTTTTGTTTTTACCACATTTTTTTCTATTGTTGACTGCTTAACTTGTGCAATTGATGTTCCAACAAAAATTGAATGGTTTCTTTATTATCAGCACCATTTTGTTCTTGATTTTCTAAAGAAACACACTTTGAATCTGGAGTATGAATATTCATAAATAAACTCTTTAGTTTGTTGGAAACTTTATTTTTCTACATAGTTTTTAATCCTCAATACTTTAGCACTTATAAGATGGCCCCATTGTACACATTTCAGACTCGGATTTTTGACGTATTAACAGCAACTTCATAAAACTTTTAGATTAGATATTTATACCTTTCTCTTTTGTTGATATTAATAATTCAAATTAATAATAAAGTTATTAACAAAACACTTGAGAAGAACTATAAAAATCTACTACTTCATTACAAAAAAAAAAAGGAAAGCAAAACAAAGTTGAAATTGTAGTTGATATTCTAGTTTTGGTTTTACAATTACAGTTATGACAGAATTATTGAACACTGCAGTTAAATTTTGACTGGTGAAAATTACAATAAAATTTTTGAGAGGTGTAAAATTACTTCATTACTGAAATTTAAGAACAATTTTTAAGAGAAATAAAAAATGTGAAGTTGAAGTACATATTCTAGTTTTGTTTTTACAATTGCTGTTATAGGTTATGACAAAATATTGTCATACTTTAAATACATCTTCATTTACATATAAACATTATAATTTCATAAATGTGAAAATATACAAGTATTTATTTTTGTTAACATTGCTTTTTAATAAGATAAGGTATGCAAGGAGCAAATTAGTTTTACATTTGTTTTTAAATATAAAAAACAGAATTTAAAAAATGTTTTACTATCCGGCAACCGGATATTAAAATATTCGGCCGGAACGAATATCCGGTTCGAGTGCCGAATAAGCAGTATATCCGGCAGGAGCCGGATATCCGGTGCATCCCTACTCACGACTTCCAACTCGCCCACGTTGCGAACTATAATCGGCTTCAAGCAGACAGACAGACAGAGGCGCACGGATTTTATAATAAAACATGTAGCTTAATCATCATTGTCCTAGTATAATTACTTACCCATTATACATAGTATAGAGTAAATCTTACAATCGTTTTGAAAATTGAAAAAAAAAAAAAAAAAGACAGATTTATTTTTTTCAGACATTGGAGATTTCTAAAATCATATTTTTAGAGAGAAATTTTTGCCATCTGTCTGTCTGTTTGTAAACGTTCTATCTCCCAAGCAAATTGAGATAAAGACTTGAAATTTGGTATGTACATAGTATGTAAGAATGGGAAGAAGCCTATTTAATATCAGTAACCTCAATTATCCATAACTATTTTTGGGAGCTCTCAAAATATTCGTTCTGATGAAAGATAAAGATTTTCTAATTTTTTTTATTTTAAAGAATGAATATAAAAGACAATAAAAAGGCATAAATGGTACATGAAAAATGAAGTTGATCTTATAATTAGTTGTTGAGATATTTATAATCATGTTTTACACACTCTTTGACTTTTCATGAGTATTTTCATTTTGTATTTCATTCAAATTTCAATTGAAGGATATATTTTAATTGGAAATGAAATGCTTAATCCAACACAGTAATTTGTTAGTTAATATAATTATCACTTTTGGAGTTATGAGGATACTTCTTTTGCACAATTCGGTATTACTTGATTTTCTTTTCATATTTTATAGTATGTATATCCATGATGGCTGAGTTTTACAGTGGATCCCCAAAGATTAGTTTTATAAAGTAGTAAAAAGGGGGGAGTGGGAGTTAAAAGTCAGTATAAACAAGATAAAATAGTTAGTATGGCTCTTTTAAAATATTTAGCTGATGTATTTCCAATTCTCATTTCAAATCACTAACAGGTGCATCTAACTTTTTTTTTTTTCTTTTCAGTATTATGTCTTCATTGGTGAGAAATTGGGTTACTTGTTAAATTCTAAATCAATTAAATGCCATTAAAATTAATTAAAAACACTTTAAAATATATAGTTTATATAATTAAATTGCTTCCCTGTATGCGCCAATTATAGCCAAAAAAAGGTCACTTTTGCCAAAAAAAAAAGCCAGTTTAAATTAATAAAAGCCACATGTATGGCTTTTTTTTTTTTTAGCTGTCATTTTAGCAACTCTGATTCTGATCATGCAAAGATAATTTATTGAATATCATGCCACAGCGATAATATTGAAAAAATATTGTATTTGTCAATTGATTAACACTTATGCATCTATAAAAAATGAAATGGACCATATAGAAAAAAACCTAAGGAATGAAAAATTCTAGAATGATTTTGATACAACTCTTAATTTAAATAAAGAACAGCCATTAGGGGAGAGTGGGGTGCAGATTTTTCTTTTTACATATCATTCTAAATATTTAATAAATTACACACTAGATAAAGCAGTGATAGTCCAATCCTATGTTGCAAAAAATTGCTGATAAGCAAAAGCTTATAAAGAAAAAGATTAGTTCAAGAATCAAAAAGTAAATTTCTTCATATACTTCTTATGCTTGCTGTGTGTTAATGAGTTATTTATTTTCTTAGCGGATTTTTTTAAACCGAATTTTCAAAATTTGTAGAAGTATCAAATTTAATCATGTTTTCAATCACAGAAAAGCATTTGTAATTCTTTAACAAATTGGACTAGAGAGCTCAGTTATATCTTATTTAAAAGCTCTTTTTATGGGTTTGCAACAGTATTTTGAGTAAAATAATTTTTTTGACAAATTTTCAAAATTTTTGAATTCAGATTTTTCAAAAGCACCATTTTTAATTTTTTTCAAAAATATATATACTAATCTTTGACTTTTTGGCTACAAGCATGCAAAATTTCAAGATGGAGATATGATGGGGTTTTGAACTATTATTTTTTAAATATGTGTTATACATGAAAAATTTCGAGTATTGAGGGGAAAATAACAATTCCACAATTTCTTTCCACATATAATTGGCATTTTTTCATTAAAAGTTTCAGTGTTTGATGCTAAGAGAATTTAGTTTTGAGACAGAAAATTTTCTTAAGTATATTTTCCAAAATATAATTATCTATAAATATATCTCTTAAGGGGGACTGTTCACTTACTTGAAAGCACTCGCTCAGTAATGTTAAACTTATGGGCAGGTTGTTTTCGAATTTCTTGTTTAAATTTGAATATTTTAAAACTTTTTTTTATTTGCATAGGATAGCTGAGGTCAGTTTCTCATAAGGATATTTTTTTACTTCTTCGATTTTAGTTGCAATTTTTTTTTTTTAATTTTAATAAAGGTATTTTCACTTTCAGAACTGGTTTCGAAAGTGACTATACCTTTTATTTATCAAATCTGCAACCTAAATCAAAAAAAAAGTACATAATCTCCATATTAAAGAAGATTGACATCAGCTATTCTACGAAAAAAAATCGTTTTAAAATATTCGATTTAAATAAGAAATTCAAAAACAACCTGTCCATAAGTTTAACATTACCAAGAATGTGTTTTGAAGTGAGTGAAGAGTCCCCTTAACTTCTAACATGTATGAAGTAAAAATATATCTTTATTCAACAGTTATATGATACATAATTTTAAATTAATCTTACCTGGTGTGCTAAATCTTCTAGCTGAGAGTAAACTTAAATACATTATAGAATGTATACTATTTAGATTTCATTCAATTCAGTAGACTCCCTTAAATCCGCGAACGCCAGAAATCCGCACCTTTTTTCAGATGTAAACAATGAAATTAAAGATGGCGCTGAAGTCAGCGGCTAACGCAATACAAATAATTCTATTACAATATCTATTTTTAAATCATTTTCAACTTCTTCCGTTTTTATTAATGTCTTTCAATTTAAATTCTGCAGTGTTAAATAATATGTTTCTTAGGCGTACGATGATCGATATTTAATCAAAATAACCATTATCGTATCGTAGTTGCTGCGTAATCTAACTTTCAATGGTTGTTTTGGTACTGTTTGTAATTCACGTAACAGGATAATTTTTGTTAGATAAAATTATTATTTTACTATTCTATTACTGTTTTCTTATCCCTGCTAGTTACGAAACGAATTTGGGATCTACATCCGATTTACTAATTAGGATGATCAATATTTAATCAAAATAATCATTATTGTATCGTAATCCCAACGTAATGTAACTTTCAATGAGCATTTGGTAGTGTTTGTAATTCAAGAGCAGGATGATTTTTGGTGTATAAAATGAATATTTTAAAATTAATCAAGCTTTTTTTATTTATTAACAAAAGCAATATTTTTTTTGATTGA
Source organism: Maratus speculifer (assembly GCA_964019185.1). Classification (NCBI taxonomy): domain Eukaryota; kingdom Metazoa; phylum Arthropoda; class Arachnida; order Araneae; family Salticidae; genus Maratus; species Maratus speculifer. The sequence goes on from OZ025300.1 coordinate 278,831,013, forward strand.
TTTTTCCTCATTATTATTTATATATAGTATTGTATCTTAATTATCAACTTTATTTTAATATTTTTCTATAATTTTATTTTACTTAATTTTTTTTTTTTTTTTTTTTGTAATAATTACTTGCTTTTTAACTATTTATTTAAATATTTTACTTAACTATTTTAAAGTTTGAATTTATTATATGCATTCATTATAAGGCTTAACTACCAATGAAATTAATGTTTCAAAAATGTAAAAAAATCAATGACCAGAAATCCGCAAAATTCTAAAATCCGCACAACCCCTGGTTCCAAGCTTTGCAGATTTGAGGGAGTCTACTGTATATTTAATACTATTTATATCGTACATGTCATTTACAGTTTTGCCCAGCAGCAGAATTTTTCTCTGCAGTCTGCAATTCAAGTAAAAACTTAAAAAACAGTCTGCAGACCTATCCCCCTCGCATTACATTATATAAACTCAAACCTCTCAAATATTTGTGATAGACATAAAAGAAAAGTACACTTTTAAAAAGAAGTTGCCTTTGTTCTCAGAATTTATAACACCTCATACATTGTCCCAAAAGAGGGGGAGAGGGCTCTCTTTTGACAAAATTTGCGGGTTTTTCACGATGTTTTGACAAAATGTCATTTTTCGCGATCTTTTGATGAAATTTACATCTTTGTCGCGCGTTTTTGACAAGATTTGACGTTTCTTCACGATCTTTTGAAGAGATTTGCTGATTTATCGTGATCTTTTGACGAAAGCTGTCGTTTTTTTCGCGATCTTTAGACGAAAACTGCCGTTTTGTCGCGTTTTCTTGAAGCAATTTGCCGTTTTGTCGCGATCTCTTGAAGAAATTTGCCGTTTTTTCGTGATTTTTTTTTAAAAATTGCAGTTTTTTCGTGATTTTTTTTAACGAAAACTGCCTTTTTCGCGATCTTTTGAAGAAATTTACAGTTTTTTCGCGATTTTTCGAAGAAATTTACCTTTATTGAGATCTTTTGAAGAAATTTGCCGCTTTTTCGTGATTTTTTAAAAAGAAATTTGCAGGTTTTTTTTTTTTTTTTGTAATTTTTTAACGAAAACTGTCGTTTTTTCGTGATCTTTTGAAGAAATTTGCCTTTTTTCGTGATTTTTTGACGAAATTTGCAGTTTTTTCGCGATTTTTGGACGAAAATTTTCATTTTTTTGCGATTTTTTAATGAAATTCACGTGTTTTTTGCGCTCTGTGACAGGGTTGTTTTTGGTTTAAACCGTGGTTTAAACCATGGTTTAAATCAATTGATTTTTTTAAAAAAACCATGCTGGTTTTTTTTCACCTGGTTTTTTTTATTCTTTTACCCAAATGTTTTATTTTACACATTATTGAAAAATGCAAAATCTAAATTATGAAGAAGCTACAAGCAAAGCTGTAGAAAAATGATGAATTAATATGTTTCTAAAAGGACAAAAAATTTTAATCAACTCAACTTTTCTTGTAAGCTGTAAATCTATATAGCAGAATAACTATTTTTTCTAAAATTAGCTGGTTAGAAAAAACTAATCAGTTTTCTTTCTTTCTTTTTCTTTTTTTAAGGCCTATATGTATATATATATATAGCCATTATTTGTAAAACATATATATATAGCCAGAAGGGCAGACTCGAGTTAAAAATGCACTTTTATTATTTAAATTGCTTGATTAGTTAAGATTTACTAAGGATTTCATCATTTCAGAAATTCTTTTTGTTATGTATGCTATTGAATAATTGGCAATGAGCTTTTTATTTGCTCTGTGATTAATGATTTTAACAAACCTTTGTTTTTCTTGCATTATAATTTTATTCTTTTGCCAGCTAGGTTGGCACAGTTCAAACCAATTGGTTTTTTAAAACAAATCTAATATTATATTTTCTCATTTGTGTAATTTAAGTATTTCAAATTATTGGATGAAAGTAATTTCTATTTTTAAGTCTTATCTCAATAGTCACCATAAGACATAGTGAGTCTAGTCAAGGTCATGTTAGTATAAATGTAGAATGCATATTTCATGCACTGATGAATATATCTGAAACTCTACAGAAAACACTTAAATCATGTAAATTTAGCAAAAAGAAAATAGATGAAAAATATGCAATATTTAGATTTAAAAAATATTTTCCTTTTGAGAAACGCAGATGTACAGATAATGACATAAATGATCTTTAAAATTTCAGTCAAGCTCTAAAAGAAATTTTTCTTGATTGGAGGGATTATTTTTTAAGAATAAAAAAAAAAACTCAAGATATGAAGTCGAATAAGAAGACATTGAAAAATTAGGCACTAGTAAAGCACCTGTTTAACATTTAACTAAAATATGCAAAAGATATATTTAAATCTTCTATTGCATAACCAAACCCATTACTTAGATCAGTTAAGAAAATTGGCAGAAAGGGGGAAGGGGGGGGGGGGCAAGACAAGGTTTGCTTGAGACGTAATAGAAAAAAAGTCTCATAAAAATGCCTAAAAACTGCAATTTTTAGTTTAGATGTTTAAAAATACTAAGTGTTATAATAGAGCATGCAGTCCGATGGCTGTTTAAATTCTTTGGTAGATGACAGCATTTATAAAGCTACTGTATATTTTAACATCAGTGTTTTTCAATAGTCTAAAAAGCTGTTAAATAGATATTTTTGTTTATTTAACAGTCATCTTTTAACTGGTAGTTTTGGAAAACACAATGCTTGAAGTGTGTAAAGACTCTACTGCTAAATTCAAATCTTTCCAAAAATTCTTTATAAAAAGCTTTATTTTTCAATAAAAGATAATTAACTCATGCAGTCTTCTAACAAAAAAATCAGACATCACATATAACAAGTATTTCAAATTAATTATTTTGAATAACCATTTGAAAATAATATATATGAAGTTTTATATATGAATCTATATCATATATTTATTTATAGTGCTAGTAATCAAAAGATTGTTCATTAAGATTTTCAGGGTATCAATGTTTCATTATGTAGCACATTTTATTCATGAAATATAAGACACAGCTTTTTCTAAAAATGTTTAGATTTTAAAGAATTTCAATTTTCTATATAATTGATTGTATATTAAATAATTATATTGATTAGAATTACCTTTAAATCAAATTATTACTTGTATATTCAAAAATGTTTACTTTTGTTCATAAATTTGCATGTAGATGTAACAGGAAAACATATTTAAAAAAACCCGGTTTTAACCAAAAAAACCTGGTTTAAACCAAAAAAAACCATGTTTTTTTTTTTTTAACCGGTTTTTTACCAACCCTGCTCTGTGACGAAATTGACTTCTTTTCGAAGACTATTTGTCGAAATTCACGATACATTTTATGTCCGAATTTTTGGATTTAGGACCGAAATGTTTAATTTTTTCTAAATTTTTAACAGTTGAAAAATAGTCTGCGACGTGCGTCGCAGCGTTGCTCCGATTCTGCTCCCGGGCAATCTTGTAGCACATTCATCTAAAATATTTACCATTGATTTAAAGAAATATATAATAATAAGACTTCCAACACAGTTTCCTTTAATTATCCTGCACATTATTTTTGAAGTGTATGCTTTAATTTTTTATCCAAAACAGTAGATGTTACCATTTCTTCCTGTGTAAGTGCATACATTCTTCTAGTAGCTATGCAGGAATCAACTCTTTTCAAAATATCATCCAATGACACTTCTAAAATGTCAGGTAGAGGTTTGGGATAATAGAATGATGTAGCAGGTCCTTTTGGGTGAAGAAAGCTAACTTTATAATCATTTGACTCTTGATTTTTGGCAAGAATGCATGCCTGCCACCAAAATAAATGGTAACAAATCCAGACTGAAGTTCATGAAGTAGCTACTTCATGTCAAATAAAAGTCAGTCATATGTCATAGTCAAATGAAAAAACCTGTTCGCTAATGCTAGTGCTGTGAAAGATATTTCGATTGCATTTCAATATTTTTGAATATATATATTTTTTTTTCATTGGATAGTTGAGATTGATCTAAATTTTTACTTTTTCGATTTTGGTTGCTGATATTTCTTATGAGAGTGCTTTCGCTTTCCAAACTGGTTCTGAATGTAAAAGTGTCCTCATAAAAAAATATTTGTAAACAAAATCAAAAAAGTAAAAAACGGCCTGCATGCAGATCTATCTCAGCTATCCAATGGAAAAATAAATAAATATATTAAAATGCAACCAAGATATCTTTATAAATTTATTCCATAAGATTAATAGCAAACAGGTTTTTTTATTTGAATGAAGTAGCCTCATAAGTTCTGACATATTCTCTGAAGGAATCAATGACACGTTGCATTCTTGAGAACTCATGGAAGCTAGCATTTGTGGATTCTGACAATGCAATAATTGCGTGAATCCTTTGAGTTCTGAATCACCAAAGCATGAAAACATATTTTTCTCATTTTCATTGCACTCTTCATTTGTACAATACCTGAAACTTATGCTAGGAATATCTTTATTTGCAAAATCAATTCAAAGCAAAAGGGAAGCTGTCAGAGAGAGATTATATGGTTCTCGTAGGGTCATTGTAAGCTCGCTTTTCTTACAAAGTAAGTCTTTTGACAGTTGCTCCTAGACCATCACAGGAACTTTTCCCATGTGATGTGCCCCCCCCCCCCCCAAAAAAAAAAATAAATAAATAAATAAATAAAAATAATAAAAAAAAGACCACTTGACATCAATACCAAAGTCAGTTTTGTGCTTACATATGTTTATGAAGCTCTTTCTATTTTTGGTACTACTTGGTTATCCCGTTGACTATTTCGCCAAACTAATAGCCAAATGGACCTTATGCACGTGACGTCACACGCCAGAGCTGGCGGTATGCTAACCTGTTATTCTAGTCACTGCAATGCCTGAATGTGCAGGCGCAAACATCGCTAGCAGACGATTTCAGCCTTTCTGGATACATTTTAACAAAAAACTTACAAATTTAATGAATTTTCTTGCAAGAAGAACAACAATTTTGAATTTATATTACAATATATTAAGTATATGCGGCTTCAAAAAAGAATTTTTTCCGGTATTTCTAACAAACAAGCATTAATAATTTGCACTCCATAGATTGCTATGCTAAACACCGCCAGTAAATACCGCCAGCAGATGAATTTTAGCCTCGAACTCAGCTTGTGTGCATAAGGTCCATTATACATAATGACATACTTTTTAATTTCAAATAATGTAAAAACAAATAATTGGTAGAATATTAATAAAAATACAAATAAAAATAAAAAACACTTAATGACTTTTTAAACTAGGGATGAGATTTCCGCTTTTTTGGCCACCAGTATAATTTTAGAGAGAATTTTTTACTCTTAAATCACAAAAATGTTCCGATTACATAATATAGCATTTTCTCTAAAATTTTACTGGTGTGCAAAAAAGCGGAAATCTCATCCCTGTTAAACACACGTATCGTATATAATATTAAATGTGAGATTCAGGATCATCCATTATTGGCATTTAATCTTATAGTTTGGCGATAGGTTTTTGGTTGACAGAATAACCAAGTAGTACCCTATTTTTATATTGAACAGCACATCCATTCCGAAAAATAAAGCAATTTTTCCGAATATTTGGTGATACAAATACTTTTTACACTTCAAAGTTTAAAGGTATTAAAATATTATTTTTCAAAACAATTTTATATAATATTTACAAGAGTTTTTTATAAATAAACTTAAGGTTAAAAAAAAATCTGCCTTGAGTGATTTAAGAACATTTATGAAACTTTTTTAATTAATAAATTTGATGGTTTCTTTTAAGAATTAAAACAAATATTTTAAAATCAAAGAGAAATAATAATAAAAAAAATTAGTCTCATAATTCTTAAATAACTCAAGGCAGATTAAATAAAGTTTAGTTATAAAAAGCTCTTGTTTATCAAAATGTCAATTAGTTTTATTACTTTTTGTCATGAAGAAACTAAAGTAAATCAAGGGGAATCCACATTTTAATTTTCCTGAAGTTCTTTACTTTTTTAATTTTTTTATTAAAAAATTAATTTATTTTATCTAAAACTACCAGTTACCCGTGACTTCGTTCACATAACATTTAAAGAAGAAATAATTGATCAATCAAGCAAAAAATTTCGATGATGAAAAGCATGTGTAATTAACTTTTTATCGCGATTTTATGGTAAAAAAACTTCTGATTATCCCTAGTTGCTAATTTGTTTGCTGGTCAAAATTTTCCTTTCAGCGATTAATACTAATAGATAGAAACATTCTTGAATTCTTTTGTTCAGCCCTGTAGTTTTCCAAGTGCCTTTAATACACGAAAGTATCTTTCTAAAATTTATTTCAAACAAAAATATTTCTTATTACTACCTAAATTACATTTTCAGAAATTATCATCCGAAGACAACTTTGTATACAGTTCTTTGCGGGACCCTGTTTATCATTTTATATATATACTACAAACATTTCTTAGTTTATAAATGCAGTTCAAAATAAAAATGCATATTTTATTTAAAAACCACCTTTAAGTAAATTACGCTCATATTCAGTAACCTTTCCGAGATCTTTTGTGAAACTCTGTATATCTAAATTTAACTATTTATACTATTACCATTTATACTCTCCATTTAATATGCATACATTTAGCGAAACTTAAAAGCACATATCATAATTCAAAATGCATTTAATCCATGCAACAGTCACCATCCATGATATACAGTACTTCGGATAGAATATATAATATTTGAAATCTTTTGTGTGTCCCTGTAAATGCTATGCACTTCGTATTATGCATGAAATAACTTACATTAAGCCTCAGCAACATATATCAATTTGATTATACATGAAATCGTTTACCATAATTAAAATATGTCGGAAACTGTTCCTCCCTTTATTCCTATGCAATGGAATTCTTCTGTCTGACCCTGTAAAAGAATAGTAAGTGCCCTTTTCACTACATACTTTACAAAATGCATATTTTAGTGCACTTTGTTAATGCATATAAATTTGAATATGTTCTACAGGCTGTAACATCGTTAAATTTAATTAAAACGATTTTTCCCCATAATGCCGTAATGTAAGGAAATGTTTTGACTATCCCTGTAAATAAACTAATCATGGTAGAAACTTCATTTTCAATAGGTATTCGTGCTAGGTAAACGTTAATAATGTCCAAAAATTTCATGGAAATCGGAGTATATTTACGAAAGTTGGAAAGCGACCAGACAGACAGACAAACCGAAAGCATAATAACTTTTCAACTTTGTTCGAAAGCGTTAAAAAACCGAGCCAAAAATATATTAATCAGTGATTTTATTTTGCACCTTTTCCCCACAAAAAATTTCTTCCATTGATAATTATGAGTTTTGAATAAAAATATTCATTTGTATGTAACTTATAACTTATTAATTAGTATAAGTAAAAAATATTTCTGATTCATTTTAAATATGACGTCATTATTTATCTCGCTCCATTAGCTACTGATATTCATACCCCTTGTATTTTTAACGACTGCTATAAAGTACCTGTTTTATTTCAACTATGAAGTCACATTTTCATGAGTGAACCATTTTATTAAAAATATAATTCTTTTTCATTCTTTTTATTTTTAATTTATGCCACCATATTTTACACAAAAATTCCCATTAACTAAACAAATATCCTTGTTAAATGTATTATAAAAAATACACCTTTTATTTTTATTTCAAACATGACGTCATATTTATTTTCTTTTAAATTATTTTATTATAGTTTTTCGCGTGGAAGTTTTCTATTAAAAATTCATTGCCGCTGAAAAATTATTATTCCAATTTTTTATTTTCTTGGCAACAGGAAAGGAAAATGGTTAAATTTTATCTGAAAAATGCCTATTGATTTTGTATGAAAAATAATTAAATTTTGAATTATTAAGGAAAATATTTGAATAAAATAAATAAAAATTATCCTATTATTTAATCCGGACTTCTAACTTTACGTCTGCAAAATTTCAAAGCAATCGGTTCAGTAGTTACGGCGTGAAAGCGGAACAAACAAACAAACTCACTTTCCGATTTATAATATTAGTAAGGATTAAGTTTTTTAAGTGAGGGAGAACATGTAATCTAGTTGAAATAATCAATAAAGTTTGCAATTATAATCTTTACAATCCAGAACTGAAAAATGACTGTAAATTACACCATTTTGATACCATTAAATCAATTTTTCTCTTTGTGTGTCTAGGTAAAAGTGCATTTTAAACTAAGCATGTAGCCATTTTCATCGGAAAAAAACTTTTTACGCGTACTTTATAAATCATAAATGCTTATGCTTAAATGCTTTTATGCTTAATTCTTTCTGGCGCAGTGTGTCCGGTCTGGACACATCTAATTTTAATTCCAAATTTGCAAATGGTACCAATAATATTTTAATAAAATGTTGCTTTTACAATAAAAGCTTAAATTAAGGAGATCTTGATTTCTTAAAAAGTCATTTGTAAATTCCGGTGTCAGTCGATAATTCTCATTTTACTAACAGAATTTGTCCGCTCCGGAAAGGGTTAATCAACATGTATTAAAATAAAAACATATTTTCTATTTCATTTTAATAAAAAACTGGCATCAATAAAATTAAAATGCATAAAGATGAAGTAAGCCCAAATCAAGGCTAACTTATCATAATATCATGATATTATGATAAGGGGGCCTTGGCCCAAATAAGTAACGTTCTCGTGACGTCAGAGTAAATATGAATTTTTATTTGCGTATCAAAATAAAATACACGTATATAAATATTTTAAACCGAAATTTAACTCGTAAATTAAAATACTTTCAAAAAGCCGAGTGTCTGATCAATTAATTCTGATTTGTAAGGTTTTTCTATTTATAACAGTCACGTGTAAATAATTTTTTTAATTGAAAGAAACGTTATTTTTTGCGCTGTTTTTACAAATTGGCCACAACTTGAAATAATAGTTTTTTTCTAAAATGTGTAAAAATATAGCTTGAAATATTGGAAAAATTGAATTTAAAATGGAAATAAAAGTCAAAGAATTAATCAAATTAAAAAAAAATTGCAGTCTGCACACCGGTACTTTATAGAATGCATAAGATGATCTTAAGTTGATTCAATTTCTATGTATAGTTTTTGCTCCTATAAAAATTTTTAATGGAACGATTTTGACCAACTTTAACATTAAATAAATCTTAAAATAATATTTCGATTTAAAAACTCTGCATCGGCGTGTTTATCAAACATTTCTCTTTAATACTACTTATTTTCATATTTTTGTATGCAGTATTTTCTTAATATTAACGAAGAAAGACTCCCAATCACAAATCTCAATGTCAGTGGTGGTGGCAGCGTAAGTTAATTTTTTTTTTTTTAAGAATGAATTATTAGTTCACCAGTGTCAATGTTTTTGCTGCACCAGCCATAAATTGCAAAGCATTCAAAGGCTTCAAAATGTCTAATTTATTAGTTTTTTTCGTTCCACTACAGCTTATAGAAGCTTAACCCTTTGGTGGTTATAAGCGCGCACACGCGCCCAAAATATTGTTCTTGTAAATGGTTAAGAGCGTCTGTGAACGCCCAGAATCGTATGCTATTAAATGGTTATAAGCGCTCACAGACGGTCCAGTTTTTCTGTGTTGAAATGGTTAAGAGCGCGCGAACGCGGTTCTGCTTTCCCCCCATTGTTCGGGCCTGGGAGTAAGGTAGGCGTGTAGCTACTCCTCCTTCTTACCACTGAACAATACCCATTCTTAGGCAGATTACCTGTCAAGTAGTTTATTGTAGTTAAAAGATTTTGTGGTTTGGAGATTTCGTTAAAAAATGCTTAGAGTATGGTGTTTTCTGTGAATGATCAAAAATGGCATTATATTTCAAAACAAATATTAAGGTAAATCTGAAGATTATATGTACTTGAAATGTTATAGATTCGTTCTAAGCAAATTCATCAAATATTATATATTATTTTTACTTATTTTATTTTATTTTATTCTTCTTTTCCAGAACATTATATTTCATTATAATAAGTATTATTATTTTAAAACATTTGCATGTTTCATTTCTTTACGGCATTATTTAAAAGAATAAGTACTTATTTTTTTTTAATTTTTTTTTTTCTGAAAAATGTTTCAGTGTTTTGCATTGAATTATATTACTAAATACTTATTTCTTTTTCCTTACATCACTTTTGCTGTATCACTTTTGTTAATATCAGGGACGTCATTACAGAACTTTCTTTCGGGATGGAGGGAGGGGGGGGGGAGATTTTATAAGGATAGGTTCCTGTGTTTTATCCCCTTTCCCCTTTTGAACAGAAACGTTTATTGAATCATATTTACAAAAAAGTAAAAACTACAAGACACTGAAGAACCTTGAAAATATTCATTTTAAACAGTATTCCATCTTAGCACGTGAAATTTAACATATTGAATATAAAAAAAAAAATATTTTATAGACAGTTTCCTTTTTTACAGGTATCTTCAGATTTGTTAAGCCGTTCACTTTGTAATAGAGCACTGCATTACAGTAAAACCTGTGAAAATGAAACTTGTCTACAACTCAATAAAATATAAATTCTTTTTCAATAAAAGTGAAAAAAAAAATCAAATCTATATTATAAAGGCCAAACGTATCTGTGCGTAACGCATACGTAATTTTGAGAATGGCAACACTTTGAAATGAAATTTCCATTTTCCAATTTTCGCTACAGCAAATTTTACGCGTCTAAACATCGCATATTTTTAATTTTTACACCGTCGTAAAGAGAAAAAAAATTTAATTTTAAATGCAGTTTGTCTGAAAGCTGTATCTCAATTTATTTTTGAAATATTATTTTTTTTTTATAATTTTTAGTAAGAATTTTGTAATTGTGGCAAAGGAATCACCCCCTTTTCACTTAAAATTGAAAAATTAAAAAAAAAAAAATAGAAAATAAAATGTGCAATATTTTCCCATGTATTTTCGTCTGTGCAATTTTCGGTACTACAAATTTTACACGTCTAAATATCGTGCATTTAAAAATCTAAACCGCAGTAAAGAGAAAAAAAATTGTACTTTTAAATGCGATTTATTTCAAAGCTGTATCTCAATTTATTTTTAGAGATATTAATTTTTTTTTTAATTTTTAGTGCCAATTTTGTACGCATTTTCTCTTAAAATTGAAAATAAAAAAATAGAAATTAAAATGCTTATATTATTTTTAAAATGTCGTCTATTATGAAATCCGATGAATTTCTGTTTTATTTCGTTTAATAATTTGGATAATTGAGTTTTATAGTTTTTTGTGAATTTTAGCCTAAAATAATATTTGCTTGAGAGTTAAACTGACCAATAAAAGATGCATTTTTTACTGTAACTAATTTTGTCGATTTAATATAAATCAATGAAACAGTTCTTTCTTAACGATTTTCTGTCGTCGAATTTTGACGGGTTCCACGTCGTTTCGATAACAACAAAATATGTACAGTGAAACTTCTGTCCCTTATTCAGAGTTTTGATTGTTGTTCTTAATTAATCGTTCAGAGGGATATAAAAATAATAATTAATTAAAGGTGAAGCTTAAATGTACCCGAAGTGTATAAATTACATTAATGAGACACAAAAGAAATAGAGAATTAATAAATTAATTTTTTCAATTGATTACCAAATCTTTAAATTATTTGTAAAATGATTGTTTTTTATTTTATATGCAAATTCTGTACATGAAAAAAGTATTAAAACATTTAAAAGGTTTATAATTATTATTATTTAAGTAATCAATCAAAATTAATCGTTTTGCAAATTTCAATTTTTCTCTCAAACCTTTCAAATGTTCATTTAGTATTCTTATAAATTTTAGTTCTTCATTATCAGCTGCATTTACAATATATATATATATATATATACATATTCAACTACTGTGCTTAGGTAGCAAAAAATATTTTGATACATTTACAAATTCATTTTTTAACAGAATGGAATGCCTGACAGTGGAAGCGGTTTGGAATTGAACTGTATTTTCACTTTTTTGGTAAACAAATTACCTATTGAATTGCAAGTGATTTTGATTGTGTGACGAATACGTTTTTCATTCTTTCTGAGTAGTTATTCAAATTTCAAGTAGAAATTCGATTAAAAAGGCCCACTTTGACAATATTTACTGTATGATCTATTGCGTTTGCCCCCTCCCCAAATAAATAAATAAAACAATTTGATTACATAGTTTCTGAACAACAGCTAGTTTCAGACAGATTTGTGAACATTTCCCTTTTTAATAAGGTGCTATTTCTAAGTCTTCTCCTATAAATTTTATTTTATGACGCTAACAGTTCTTTTTTTTTTTTTTTTTTTTTGGAAATTTTTTTAGTTTTTTTAACTTAATTGTTGTGTGAGAGTGTAATAGTGATGTGTAGAGTAGGCAATAGGTTTTCTTAAAATATTAATACACATAATAAACTTCAATTAATGGAATCTTTCGAAATATACCTTACGGCTGCTGTGCTCAATAGGCGCAAAATGTTTTGACACATTTACAAATTTATTTTTTAACGGAAAGATATAAAGTTGGAAGGCCTGACTAAGGAAGCGATTTAAACTCGAGCTGATTTTTCTATTTCCTTTTATAAATGAATTACTTATTGAGTCATAAGCGATATTTATCACGTGACAAAGACGTTTTCACCCTTCCTTGAGTGGATATTCTCCTTTCGTGCGAAAAATTGATTCAAAACTCCCAGTTTGACAGGATTTATTGCGTTTGCAAAAATAAATCGATTAGATAGTTTTTTAACAAAATCTTCTACATTTCGGAACCAAAAAAAAAAAAAAAAAAAAAAAAAAAAATCAATAAAATTTATGTTATAAAGTTGCCTTTTTGGATTTGAGAAGTGATTCTGAAATTCACTGCTGAACAATGTGAAACTTCCTGTCAGAATTTCTGAATAATTTTTAACTGTAAATGCATAAAATGCACAGGCTGTTATTGAAAGGACTTGGAATGGAATAGCGTTTTCCATTTTCGATAAATAAATTACTTGTCGAAATATGAGATTCTAGTCACGTGACTGCTTTTTTCCCCCATTCCGTGCTATCGCTTCCGATAGTTCTGGAAATTCCACTTAAAATGCTAATTTTGATAGTCTTTTTTGCAAAGTTATATTACTTAAAAAAAAAAAAAAAAAAAAAAAAAAAAAAGGGATAACGCCATTCTGTTATATTGCTTCTGAATACAAACAGTCGATTTTATTAATTTTCGAAAAGAAATGAGCTCAGAAATGTGCTAAAAATGTAATTATTAATGTTGTCATTATGTATTTAATGTCTTTCGTAATTTATAATAATCATAATTTTAAAATGTACTGTAAAAATTTTCCATAAATATATATATATTATTCTTTAAGAATCATAATTGTATGTTTTTAAAAAATCTGAATTTTTGGTCGCTCGGGTTTGATTTTTCCTTTCCACGCGCCTTGTCTGTTTTCACTGGCTTTTGTCAACGCCGCACACGGTCTTGAAAATTCTTGCAATTTATTTTTATCTAATCTCTTTGCGTGTCATTATATCATAGAGTGCTATACTTTGCTATGTCTGCTACAATAGTGTTAAAAAGAAGGCCTTAAAATGAATAATGCTTATTTAAAAGGCGATTAAATAATTAATTATAGATGTTAAAATTTAATTTTATTTAAAAATCTTAGTACTTTCAAACCTTTTCCAAACAGATTTTCCTCAGAGAATATTTTCTTTAATAAATACAAATATAAGATTTTGTTTTGAAAAATGAACGAGACTCGTGGCTTGAAGATTGAGTTAGTAATATTTTCACGTGAACGGTAAAAAATTATTTGTTTGTAAGAGAATCAATAGAAATCTTATGCAAGAACAATAAAGTGTGCAATGATGTCCTATCTTATAATATACGCAGTTTATGGTTTAGCATCCTAAAAATAAAATCCTGACAATTTGAGAAAATGACGTATTAAAATTTCGTGGTACAACAATCAAATGATTTTTTACCGTTCACGTGAAAATATTACTAACTCAATCTTCAAGCCACGAGTCTCGTTCAGTTTTCAAAACAAAATCTTATATTTGTATTTATTAAAGAAAATATTATCTGAGGAAGAACCTGTTTGGAAAAGGTTTGAAAGTACTAAGACTTAAATAAAATTAAATTTTAACATCTATAATTGATTATTTAATCGCTTTTTAAGTAAGCAATATTCATTTTATGTTAAAAGCAAGGCGAAAATTTCATTCCGTCATATATTTTATATGTAAGAAGTTTAATTTTCCTTGATTTTTTTGCATTAAGATTTATTAGGTATTTATATTGAGTTTAAATTTTATTATTTCTGTCCATATTTCCTTGGCATCTATTTTAATTATTTTGTGCAAGTTTGTTTCATTAATTTAATTTATTATTCTTATTAATGGTAGCTATTTAGCTTTAACGGGAGGGAATTTTAAGTCCAAAAATGTTAATTTGATTTATATTTCAAATTGCGAAAATACTGTAAAATTTCATGAATTCCAAATGTCCCCCACCCCAACCCTGATAGTTTTCCCATTCTTTTTACAAAAATTTGAAATATAAGCCAATTTAAAATCATAATTACCTGTCTACTTTAGAAAGGTTCACTCATATTTTTTAAACAAATTGAAATATAAAAATTATTAAAATGGTGCTATTACTATAATTAACCTGTAAAAAAATAATCGAAAATCATGGAAATAACACAGATTAAAATTGCTAAGATGAAATAGTCAAAGGATATACAAACAGGTAGGCGGAAAAAATCGCAAACAATGGACAACAGAGACAAGTAGAAATAGCTATGTTTGGGTAACAAATCGGCTTAAATTTGAATTGCAAAAATGTAAACCTGAATTATAATTTTGACAAGCTACCACATAAGTAGAAAGACTTTTAGAAGAAAATTATGAACTTCATTCCTATCCCTTTGTATCTGAAGAGAGAAAAGGGGTTTGTAATCTGTATCAGTGAAACTTATTGCAGCTAGGAATGCAATAAATGTTGAAATACACATAAAGCATCCGATTTGTCACAAAAGTTCAGTTGAAGAATTTTTTTCCTTTGTATTTTTCAGAGAACATTATAATGTTTATTTTCTAGTGAATAATATACATAGTTTTTTTTTTTTTCAAAACAAATGACTATAGTATATATGTGTTAGTAATACAAAATTTTGTAAACAAACTTTATTCTTCATAAATAAAGATTTTTTTTGTTGTTGTTGTTCATGAAAAAAATTATAGAAATAAATATTTATATACAATAAAATTATCACATCTGTATGATTAATGGAATCCTGAAGGAAAAAAAAAGTTGCATAAAATTTCTAAATAATTGAATGTTTGGGATAATTATGCATTTTTGTTTACAGGAGAAAATAATTAGTTTAAAAAAAATGAAAACTTATTTTTTAAATAACAAAGCATGATGAACTAATTATGCTATTTTTTCTGCGGTCAAATAAAAAAAAAAAAAAAAAAAAAAAAAAAAAAAAAAAAAATGTTCTTTTTTTTTTAATTAAATAAAAGTCTGTCAAAAGTTTATGCCATCTGGCATAAAGAACGTTCCTAGATCAGTGTTAAATAAATTTACAAAAAAAAAAAAAAAATTATGATTGTAATACTATAGGTACTAAGATTTAAATTTTTAAGGGAAAATGTTAGATAACATTGCAAACGGAAACTGTTGAAGTAAATTTATTTCCAATCCTATTTTTAAGTACATTTCGTATGAAAAAAAATTCCTGTCGGACTTTGGGGTAGATTTTGAAGTCAAATACTCAGTTCAACAACCAAAAATAAAATATGATTAGAGATAAACCCAGTTTAACAACTTTATTTGCCGCTTTTGAAAAAAAAATATTTTTATTTTTATTTTATTTATTTATTTATTTTTATAGGAGTAGCTTTAATCAGAATCATCTTAAGCTAAATTCGACTCAAATGCCCACTTTGACAGCATTTGTTTTGAAATTTATTTTGACTTTTTGAAAAAAAAAAAAAAAGACCAATACGGCACATTATATAATTCCTAAATAAGAATAAAAAAAGCAATTTTTTATTTGAATACGTCCTCAATTCGTCAATCATGATCGCTTTGGGAAACTTTGTTGGAAATGCCGGAAGATAGATTTCTGCATGTGGGGGAGCGAATGGCAAATTTAAATAAAATTTCAGATTCTTCCTTCTTTGATAAAAAAGAAAAAAAAAGGAAACACAAGTTTGCGATTGTTTAGATAGATTCTGAAATATATTTCTAGAAATCAACACCTACTAGTTTCATGCATTTTCGAACAAAAACTCATTTCATAAATTTGCACTTTTGAATTTAAAAAATATTGCAACATTCATAACTCTGTTTCCTCCCTATCCACTTATTTTGTAAAAAACCCAAAATTAATATATATATATATATATATATTGTTTAAGCATTTTCTCCATGTTCGTTTTCAGGCCCTGACTATCGCACGGGCACCCGGGGTCCGTACCCTGGGCACAAAATTTCTTCTAAATTTCCATTAAACAATCATAATTATGAAAAAATATGACATTTGAGATACTTATTTGAAAAAATGACAAATATAGGTCTCAATATATGGCTAAAAGAACAAAAATGTTTGTATATATATTGCTGGAACCCTTTTTTTTTAAATTTTCGGGAAAACTTAATTTTTTGAGATGACCCTTTGTGAATAAGTGTGTAATATTTAATAATGGTAATAATAATGTAATAATAATAATAAAATTTCAAATCAGAAGCAAATCAACCAATCTAAGGGGGCACAAAAAATTTAAAGTGTTCTGGGCACAAAAACTCCCAAGTCAGGCCCTGTTCGTTTATATTACGCAAATAAAAGTCGGATTGAAAAATGATACGATCTGGAATGTTGGTTTGTCCTCTAATCAGGAATCCGTTATCAATCAGTGCTCAAATGAGGACACCCAATACGTCTTTGTAGCTACAAATTGTATTAATAAAAAAATATATATATATATATCCAAAATTTGACTTTGGGGAGCCAGGGCAGCTTCCCCGTTTGCTCTCGCAATAGTAGGTCCTTATTTGATATGGAGGTTTTACTATTAAACGATATGTATATACTTGAAACAATGCTGTAATTGTTTCAAGTACAAGTACATGAGTCTTTTTTTTTCTGATGGAGCTTTTTCCGGGGGCGATTTTTACCATGACGATTTTTTCCGGTGGCGATTTTTACCGAGATTCAAAAAAAATTTTTTTTGTTTCCTTAAATCCAATTGTTTTCTTCCCTTGAGCTTATTTTTAATTTCATCAAAAATCTGTCACACATTAAATTTTTGGTCTTTTTCCGGAAAGTAATAGTAACTTTAAACTGATTTCATGCGTATTATGCTAAAAAGTTAAGGAATTATTTATTTATTCTTAATTTTAGTAGATTTTTTTTTTTTTTTTTTTTTTTACAAAAACACTATTTTTATCTCCTTTGTCCGATTTCGCGCATAAACGAGTTGACCGAGATTTTCTGCTCTTTGATTTTATGTTTGTAAGAGATTTGTGCATAAATATGGAAGTTATCATGTTCATACAAAAAAAAAGTAATACAGATAAATAGATCGATGTAAAAATTTTTGAACGGAGTAGTTTTGGGTTCTAAGGATCATGATCAGCGTAGGTCTTTTAAAAATGTTTAGAAATTTTTACAGAGAGAAGAATGTAATATATAATATTTCTTACAAAATTTACATAAATGTTACATAATAACTCTTACTAAAAAGATTCAACTAGTAATGAATCAAAATAAAATATCTTGCAATAAATTTTTGTTATTTATTCATTTTTTGTTAGTAATGTACAGCATTATTGTGAAAAGAAAAGAAAATAGAAGAATGAATAATTTTTAAAATATAGTTATTTTTCCACTAAAGTATGAAAGAAAAAAAAAAAGATTAGAAATAAAATTGCAACTATAGTTCTAAGTTTGGGACACTAAATTATTGGAGCTCTGGGTATATGCTTCACTAACCTGTATACAGAAAAAACATTCTTTTTTCTTTTTTTAAATATCTTGAAATCCAAACTGACTTATTTTGAATTCAGTTTTGTTCGTGAACGCATAGAATTGGCAAGTGCTCTTATTCAGAAACAATGAAGTTGAAAATTTTTTACAATTTTTTCAATAAAGATAGACATTCTTTTAGAAAATGCTGTCAAAGTTGTCATGTCTGATAAACTTTATCATGAGAAATAATCGCTTATAACTCAACATATAAATCATTTGCCGAAAAATGAAAATATTCAAATTAAAAGCAAACGTGAATGCACTATCTTAAAAAGTCCTCTAAAGCATTCCTCTGCAAGATCTCTTTCGAGCCACTTTACCATAACAAATTAAGGGATGCGGACAAAAAGATGTAAATGCAAAAGAAATCACAAATTTTTTATTTTATTTTTATTTTATTTTATTTATTTATTTTATTTATTTATTTATCTATTTATTTAATTTTTGTATTACCAATAATACTTTCGAACCAAGATAAAGTAAAGTATCAATAACTCAATCTAAACTGTATTACTACTAACCGATACATTAAATAAATTTTATAAGCAGTTATTTCGAAACATTAAATAAATTTTATCAGCAGTTATTTTAATGATTCTTTGAAGCACCATCGGAGCTTAAGGTGTTAGTTTTTTTTTTTTTTTTTTTTTTTTTTTAATTGCTAAGTTTTATACTTTCCATTTACTCGTTTTAATAATGCTAACACGAAATAGCTTTTTCTCACATTTCTATGAAAAATTTCAGAAATTTTCTCAATCAGTTTCCAAAGAATTGATCAGAATCAGAAATCTTAATTTTCCTCTGAGACATGGAGTTAAGCAGATTACAACTTTGATCTCATTTTTTTCTTGATTGTTCTTAAAGTTATACCCCCCCCCCCTCCAAAAAAAAAAAAAAAAAAAAACTTTGTAATAAAACATAAAATTTTCGGGCACAATACAAATTTTAAGACATAAAAACATGATTATTCAAATGAAATTATTGAGATTTTTTTCTTTTTTGTTAATTAATAGATAAATGAACTACACACAAATGAATGTTTCTCAATGAGACATTTTTTTCAGTCGTGTTTCAAAAGGCCATCTTTGACAGTTTCTCTGAAAAATCTTCTACTTACATACACTTAATTTTGGAAAATGTTTAATTGCATAGTTTTTAGCTCTCAATCTATCAAAGCCTGAGAGCCTTATGTGCCTGCCTATTCTGTAAGTACGTATATATGTATGCATGTACCGCTAAACTCATAATGAAAAAAAATCCGATTTACTTGAAATTTTGTCGATAGATTTATTATGATAACCCGCTTCCCTGATTACTTCTGGGAGTTCATTCGATAAGTATAAGATGGGCAACGGGAGAATGCTCCTCCACTTAATTTATATAAATTGGTTTTTCATGCAGATTTTGTTCAAATTTAAGGTAAAGGATCATTCGGATGAGGCGACTTCGTGATTAGTATTAGGTGCTCATTGGGTAAGAATAAACAGGAGGAACGAGGGTCTAATCTTCCACACTTAATTTCGAAAAATAGCTTTTTCATGCAGATTTATCAGATTTCATTGAAATTTAAGACATGGGATCATTCTAATAAGGGCACTGCCATGAGTATTTTTGGGAGTGCTTTAGATAAGTCTAAGAGGGGGACGGGGGCTTACCCTCCACCCTTAATTTAGATAAATGGGTTTTTCATACTGAGTTATCAGATTTCATTCAAATTTTAGGAATAGGATCATTCTGATGAGGCGCCTCCGTAATTAGTATTGGGTGTTCACCAGATAAGTAGAAAGGGGAGAAATGGGAGGTACCCTTAATTTAGGTTAACCTTTCCTTTAATTTAGATTAATTGTTTTTTCTTTTCACGCAAAATTTATCGTTTTGCTTCAAAATTTGGACATAAGTTCATCCTGATAAGGCACTTCTCCGATTTGTTTTGAGAATTCATTGGATAAGTATAAATAGGGGGATTGTAGGGACTACCCCTCGTAATTTAGGTAAATGGTTTTATATGCTGAATTATCTGATTTGCTTCGATTTTTGGATACAGGCTCATATTGATAAGATGTTTCCCTGATTAGTTGTGGGTTTCTTTTGTTAAGAATAAAGTGGGATCCAAGCGATTACCCCTTTAAATTAGGTAAATGGGCTTTTATGCAGAATTATCCAATTTGCTTTAAATTTTGGATGTTGGTTGTTCTTGATAGGGCGAATCTCTGACTAATTTTAGAAGTTTAATGGTTAAATATAAAGATGGGGAATAAATGGGCTTCTATACAGAATTATCCGATTTGCTTCGAATTTTGGATACATGTTCTTTTTTTTATTAAATAAAGCATATCCCTGATTAATTTCGTGGGTTCAATGCTTAAATAAGTGCCAAAAGAGGAAATGGGGAGGGCTATTTCCTCCCTTAATTTATTTTTCGAACGGCATTATTCATTGAAATTATAAGGCTGCTATATATAATTAGGGTGTGTGGCCTTAGAGATCAATGCCATCAGTTTAACTGGACAATATTATTTTTTATTATTAAGGGAGCCTGCTTTTTTTCATCAGTTGTCATTTTTCGTCCTGATTTTTATTCATTTAAACACAAACAAAATAATGGCTAAATATAATATATTTTCATATTGTTAATAATTTATTAAACATCATTTCTGTCGTTTTATTCAATAGTACGAAAGATGTTTTATAACAGATATTGCAATAAAATTACTTTGGAGCATCTTATTGCTAAAGTTTTTAATATATATATATATATATATATATATATATATATATATATATATATATACACACACACACATATATATATATATATAGAGAGAGAGAGAGAGAGAGAGATATTCTAACTAGGAATTTAAAATTTCCTTAATTTTTGAAATGTTAAATCAGAAAATCAGTTTTTATTTTCCAGTTTTCTTTCTCGAAAAAGTAGAATAAAATTAAATGATTAATGGCGAAAATGATAATCATTTTTTAGAATTTAATATGATAGTTTAATTTAAGGAACTACATTAGTCACGAATCCGAAAAAACCCGTTCGTCAATGCGAATTATTTATTAACATATCTAGGTTGCATTTCAATACTTTTAAATGTTTTTTACATTTAGTATCTGGGGATGACCTATACGAAGACATTGTTTACTTTTTCGATTTTGATTGCCGTCTTTTTTTTTTATGAAGATGCTTTTATTTTCAAAACCAGTTCCGAAAATTAAAGTGTCCTCAATAAAAATCCGTATGTATCCATAAATAAAATAAAAAAAGTAAAAAACGGTCTTTGTATAGATCGATCTCAGTTATCCAATGAAAAAAAAAACTTTTAAAAAATGTTGAAATGACTATAAACTAGATATCTTATAAAATTCCTCCATAGGTTTAGTGTTAGTGAATGGGTGTAGACTGAAGTATCCCCTTAGTGATTCTTAAATGCGTACCATTGTTTGGTTATCTTCAACAGAGAAATAAAATGAAAACTGTTCTTTGAAAATGCAGTTAAAGATAGATCGATACACCGATGAAGATAATAAAAACATTCATATAAATTAAAATAATTCGCATTAGCTAGTTTATGAGTATAATTTTTTGCGCCTTCTGCTATATATCCCATTTATACACTTTATACAATATGTCTGTTGAATTGTGTTCTTAGAAAGTTGCTATGACATTTACAATAGAATTAACCATCATTTGTTCTAAAATTAATTTATAAATCTTATATTAAAAGGAAATTTCTATTTTATGAGATATAACATTTGTGATAAATATTTATAATAAAAAACGAATTTACCATTATTATCGAGTTTGGAACTTCTGCATGCGAACGATAACTGCATCCATATAACATAATTAACATGTAATTAATATATATATATATATATATATATATATATACATATATATATTAAATTATAAAATTCATTTGATATCAAGAGAAAAAAAAATGTTTACAATTTTAAATTTTTATATCCGAAGATTTCCATGTTTAAAAAGTAATTTTGTCACATTTTACTTATTCTACTTGCGTATCGATAAAAAAGTATTGGAATCGTGCTTCTTACATTTTAAAATTACAAATTTTTATCTTTGAATTTATCCTTTTTAAAAACTCTTTAATCTAATGCATCTGGCATAACCTAAAATATTTGAAAAATAATAAAAATGAATCCATATCTGTATTTAACTGTATCTCATATCGTATAGAAATATTTTAAATTAATTAATTTATACTTATACTGATGATACAGAGAATAATTGCTAACTTTTAAAAATCGTCCTTTCGCTTATTTCAGAGCAAACAGCAAGTTACTTTTTAACAGGTGCTCCTTTGAAAGGGAATTAGTTCATGGGCAATCAATCACTCTGCAAAAATGTTGTGGACGTCTTTCCTATCCAAGCACACACAATGGGTTTCAAGGGATTATTGTCTGCTTTCAAATTCTAAGAGGGGAAAGCACTTTTTACAGATACATTGCTATACGTTTTGTAAACTGAAGCTTTAACCATTTCTATACACACAAATGCGTACCTGTGAAACCATTTCCAGTAGTTAAAACTTCAAAGGACAAACCCGTGAAAGGGTTAAGTCAAATCCAAAGGAACTCTAATAAGACAGGCGATCGAAATTATTTATATGTACTCGTGGTTCGGAAAGGACTGTTTGCACACGAGGAAAATGATAGTTTAATTTTTTTTTTCTCAAAAGACGTTTTGCACACAAAGAACGTGATTAAAAAAATTTAAAAATGAATTTCAGTTAACCCAAAGTTTTGATAAAAGAGG
The DNA here is from genome assembly GCA_964019185.1 of Maratus speculifer. Lineage (NCBI taxonomy): Eukaryota > Metazoa > Arthropoda > Arachnida > Araneae > Salticidae > Maratus > Maratus speculifer. The sequence continues at coordinate 278,853,777 of OZ025300.1, forward strand.
TTCTACAGTTTTTCATTTTAAAGAAGTTTAAATAATTGAACAGTCTGAAAATTGATGTATGTTTAATTCTGGATAATAAAATTTTTTATAAATTTATTTTAGATTAAAAAGAAGAACACTGGCATACACACTTTTAAATAATTGAAAAAAATTGCTTTGAGAATCTCCACAAGGTACATTTTTGTACATATATTTTAATATATATCTAGTGTTCCATGAAAACAAACACTGAAAAATGTCAGTACCTGAAATTTATACTCAGGCGACAGAAAGAACTTTCACTTGTGAAATATGTTCCAGAGCCTTTTCACGAAGGAATCGTCTAGAAGAACATTTGCGTATCCATACTAAGGAAAAACCTTTTGCATGTGAGATATGTTCCAAAGAATTTGCTAATAACAGTAATCTAAAAAAACACATGCGCACTCATACCAAAGAGAAACCTTTTGTTTGTGAAATATGTTCTAAAACATTTTCACAAAGTAGTGCTTTAAATCGTCACTTGCACACCCATACGAATGAAAAGCTTTTCGTTTGTGAAATATGTTCCAGAGGATTCGCAGACATCAGTAATCTAAAGAAACACTTCTTCGTACATACAAAAGAAAGACCTTTCGTTTGTGAAATATGTTCCAAAGGATTTGTAAAATGTGGTAGACTGAAAAAACACTTGCGTATCCATGCAGATGAAAGAACTTTAAAATGTGGAACCTGTTCCAGAGTATTTACACGAAGGAATTGTCTACAAAATCACTTGCGTACTCATGTGAAGGAAAAACCCTTTACTTGTGATGTATGCTCCAAAAAATTTGTAAACAATAATTATCTAATAAAACATCTACGCACCCATATAAAATAAAAACCTTTTGTTTGTGAAATATAATTAAACAGATTTTTACAAAGTGGTGTTCCAAAACGTCCCCTGTGTATCCATATGAATAAAAAGCCTTTTATTTCTGAAATATGTTTTAAAGGATTTGCTGACACCGGTAATCTAAAAAAACAGTCTCTTATACATACAAAAGAAAAAAAAACGTTTTGCTTGTGAAATATGCTTCTGAGAATTTGTAGAAATTGATTGTCTGAAAAACCACTAACATATTCATTTAAAAAACACATCTGCCCCCATACAAAATTTTTCAAGAAGTGGTATTCTAAACGTCACTTGCGCAGCCATACAAATCAAAAGTCCTTTGTCTGTGAAATGTGTTTTAAAAGATTCGAAGACAGCAATAAATCTAAAAAATCACCATCATGTACATACAAAAGAAAAGTCTTTTGTTCATCAAATATGTTTCAAAAGATTTGTAAGGAGGAATTTTCTGAAAAAAAAAACACTTGCGTATCCATACAAATGAAAGCAGTAGTCTAGAAAGGCACTTACGTGCCCATACAATGAAGAGTCTATTTGTAAAGTATGTTTTATAGCACTTTCACTAAATTATGATTAAAATAAAAACATTTCAACATTCATATACTGAAAAAATTATTTGTTTCTAAAGTATATTCTAAAAGATTTTACAGAAATGATTATTTGGAGGAACAATTGCACACGCATATCGAGAAATTATCCCTTTTTAGTTAGATGTATTTCAAGGGTTTTTAATACTTTGTACAGTCGGATCTCGTTAATTCGAACTAGCCAGGATCACAAGAAATATTCGTACTATGCGAAGTTCAAATTATGAAAAATATAAGAGGAAAGCATGCTTAAAATGCTGTTTTACAAAGGAATTAATATTATAACGCTTTTTAAGTTTATTTCGTCTGTTATCATTAGAATGTGACTTAATATTAAATTAAAATATATAAATACGTAAACTAATTAAGGGGTTAGAAACAAGCACAACGGGGGAAAAAATTGAGGTGTTATTGGTGAGCCGACGGGACTCGTTCGGAACAATTCTCACAAAAAAAATCAAAGAAAGAAAGGAAAAATGAAAAATCGGAATTCTTGTTTGTTCGAATTAAACGAAATCAAAAGACAATGAGTTTAATTAAAGGAAAATTTTTAAAGTTAAGCCATTTTTAAGCCATTGAAAATTTTGGGACTCCATGTTTAGTTTGAATTAAGCGGAGATTCGATTTATGCGACTTCGAATTAACGAGAATCGACTGTAATTTGAGCTTTAAAGCAACGGTTTCCAATTTTTTTTTTGGTACGCAACCTACCTTTAAATTAAAAAAATGTTTACCTATTCACCTTATACTATAAGGATCTACATCAATATGAAAATTGTATGACCTCTATGATCTACCGGCTATCCTATTCTACGACAAAGGCAAATTTTCATACAAATGATACATTATCAATTAAAACAAGAATTGATAATCCTAATATTACACATATTAGGAAGTGGAATAATAATAAAACAACACACATTACAAAGATAATGAAAACTAGATTAAAAAATTATCAAAACATAACTTTTTAATCAGTTTGATTTTTGGCACTGATGTTAACCGATGAAGGCATCTATATCAGATTTAAATCTGGCTAACTTAACTCACTTGTTACACTCTGTTTGTTTCTGTACTTGTTTTACGAACAGAGCAAAGTAGGAAAAGCATGTTCACACAAGTACGTCGTGTTGAACCTTAGCTATGCACTGATTCAAAGCTGATTTATATATTTCAGATATCCTGCTTGTATATTCATGCAGAAGGAAATCAAGGGTTTTCCCTTAAAATACATTATTTGCTATTGAAATGATTATATTTTTTAAAGAGCTGAAATAAAAGATATCTATGTTATAAAGGCCAAACGTATCTGTGCGTAACGCATACGTCATTTTGCGAATGGCAACACTTTCAAATTTTAAATGAATTTCGGTATTGCAATTTTTGCTATTAAAAGTTTTTAAATTTCTTAATGTCACATATTTTCAATTTTTACACCATCGTGTAGGGAAAAAATGTACTTTTAAATGAAATTTGTTTGAAAGCTGTATCTTAATTTGTTTTTGAAATATTAATTTTTTTTGTAGCTTTTAATACCTCTTTTCTAATTGTGGCAACAGGAGTACTCCATTTCTATTATAAGCAAAAGAAAAAAGGGAAAAATATTGATTGCTATATCTTTATGTTGTCATTTTCTCATTTAAATGGAAAAGATTGAAATTTAAATATCTTTTGTTATAAAACCCCGTGAATTTTGATTTCATTTACAAAATTTGATTTACACGTAAGAGACCAACAGTTTAATATGTTTCAGATAATAGCATTGAGACTTCAAGTTTTGAATCAAAATGATCAAATTAGAGTACCAATTTTTTTGAAAAGGTGAATACAGATGTGAAATGTGCATTTGTAAATTTTGATATGTGGAAAATGATGTCGGGTTTAGATTTCACGGGAAAAAAAAATTCTATGATTGACTCAAAGTTGAATAAATTTTGCTTTTTTCCATTTAGGAATACTAGCATAAGAACCTTAATTGATAACTTTATCATAATAACATATCTTTCAGGGTTGTTTGGTTTAAACCAGGCTGGTTTAAACCGTGGTTTAAACCAAGTGGTTTTTTTAAAAAAACCATGATGGTTTTTTTTAATTTGGTTTTTTCTCCTTTCCCTAATGTTTTCATTTATTTTACACATTATTAAAATGTGCAAAATCAAAGTTATGGAGTAGCTACAAGCAAAGCTAAAGACAAATTAAATTTTTAAAGTGACAAACATCTTTAATCAATCTAATTTTTCTTACTAGCTATAAATTGACATGGCAAAATATTTTTCTACAGTGAACTGTGGCGAATAAAAAAAGGTAGTTAGTTTTAATTCTTTTTTAAACCTTTTATTTTTTAAAAAATGCAAAAATGGCATATGCCAGCCAAAAATGTAATTTTACTGCTTAGATAGCTTGATTATGATTTACTAAGGATTGCATCATGTATCAAATCATCAATAATGACATAATCATAAGTCATTCTTTCCATTGGTTACTCTTGTTCTGTATGCTAATGAATGATTGGCTATGAATTTTCTCTGTTCCATAGCTATTGGTTTTAGTAAGCTTTGGTTTTTCTTAGATTGGATTTGCAGTTTTTACATTATTTTTTTCTGTTTCTAGTTACTTTGTATTGTATTTTATTTTAAGAAAGCTACTTATATATACAGTATAGGATCCGTTATCCAGAATGCTTGGGACCCAGAGCATTCTGGATAAGGGGTTTTTCCGTAATTCGGAACACTTTACCGTAAGTATAAAAAATGTACGAAATAATTTCATAAATAGGTAAATATTAATACTAATACATGTAAATACCTTAATTCATAGATTAATTTACACAAAATAAAAAATTAAATATAATAAAGGAAAACAATATACACATGAAATTTAATTTTGAGATTCTGAAACAGAATCTTTTGATTGGGATTTAGCAAACATTTCTATGATAGTCTTTTGCTTACAGTGTGTCTCTTGCACTAATTATTCTTGTATTTTGTACTGAGACATGATTTGCTGCTCATGGAAGTAGCTTCTCTGTTGCATGCCTGAAATTAATTGTTTGGTATAAAATACTAATTTTTCATTGATACCTTTTCACTTGCTTCATTCTGCTGGTTGTCCTTATCATCATTTTCATCAGATATATTGTTTGTCATCATTTCACAAATCTCACTGTCAGTCTCGTGATTAGTGACAGGAATGTTTTCATCGGCTTCTAAACAATCTTCCACTGCTTCTTGATTAAGCAATTTAGCTTCTGGACAATTAAAGCCTTTGGCATATGCCAACAGATCAGCAAAAATTTGCTTCTCTTTCAAAATCTTGAAGGGCTCATTTTCATCATCGAAAAATAATGCAGGTGGCCACAGCTTGTACCATCCATGGATAAGTGTATCCTTATCCACAGCCTGCCATGCTTTAGCAGCACTCCACAAAGCATCTTTGATTGTGAAGCTTCTCTGGAAATTTTTTATCCCAATTCCTTTGTTGCACTCTGTGAGCATTTTTTTTTAAGAAGTCATTTTTATAGTGAGTTTTTAAAGATCTGTTATGTACAATTTGGAGGCAAACACATTATCCAATTCTAAAAATTCTGCTTCAAAATGGGCTTTTTTTTTTTTTGTGATCTTTTGAAGAAATTTGCCTTTTGTCGCGATTTTTTGACGAAAGTTGCCGTTTTTCGTGATCTTTTGTTGAAATTTGCCGTTTTTCGCGAATCTTTTGTCAAAATTTGCCGTTTTATCGCGATTTTTTGGACTATATTTGTTATTTTTCGCGATCTTTTGGGGGAAAATCTGTCTTTTTGGAGGATTTTGCAACGGAATTACCCTTTTTTTCGCAAATCTTTTGACATAATTTGCCGAAAAATAGTCGGTATTTCTTGATTTTTAACGAAATTTGTCGTTTTTTCGTGATTCTTCGACGAGATTACGCGTCCTTTGGGACACGTAAGAGCTATTTTTTCGCGTCCCGTCGTCGATCTTTTGTGTAATTTACGCGCTATAGCGCATCCGCGGCATCGCTGAAAAAACAAAAAAAAAACAAAAAAAAACTAATCACTCTTAATCTAATTACCCTAAAACTAATCAATCTAATATCGTGATTATCGCTGAAAATTAGCTGATTTTTAACGAATTTTGCCGTTTTTCTATGATCTTTTGACGAAAACTGCCGTTTTTCAGGATTTTTTTTTTTTTTTTGACAAATTTGCTGTTTTTTTTTTTCGTGATCTTTTGAAGAAATTTGTCTTTAATCGCGATTTTTTGACGAAAGTTGCCGTTTTTCGCGCTTGACGATTTGACGCGATACGCGTCCCAACGGACGCGTAAGAGCTATTTTTTCCCATTCCCGCCGCCGATCTTTAGCGTAATTTACGCGCTATAGCGCGTCCGCGGCATCGCTGAAAAAAAAAAAAAAAAAAAAAAAAACTAATCAATCTAATATCATGATTATCGCTGAAAATTAGCTGATTTTAAACGAATTTTGCCGTTTTTTCATGAGTTTTTGACGAAATCTGCCATTTTCGGGATTTTTTTTGACAAATTTGCTGTTTTTTTTTCGTGATTTTTTGAAGAAATTTGCCTTTAATCGCGATTTTTTGACGAAATTCGTCGTTTTTCGCGAATCTTTTGTCAAAATTTGCCGTTTTATCGCGATTTTTTGGACCATATTTGTTATTTTTCCGCGATCTTTTGGGGGAAATCTGTCTTTTTGTGGGATTTTGCGACGGAATTACCCATTTTCTCGCAAATCTTTTGACATAATTTGCCGAAAAATAGTCGGTATTTCGCGATTTTTAACGAAATTTGTCGTTTTTTCGCAATTCTATGACGAGATTACGCGTCCCAAGGGACGCGTAAGAGCTATTTTTTCAAGTCCCGTCGCCGATCTTTTACATAATTTACGCTCTATAGCATGTCCGCGGCATCGCTGGATTAAAAAAAAAAAAGAAAAAAAAAAAAAAAAAAAAAGGTACCGATTTGCATTCCGGTTTTCGGAGCGTTCCGGATACCGGGACGCCGGATAACGGATCCTATACTGTATATTGAAATAAAAGAATGTCTAAAACTAGAAGAAAGGAAAATATAATCTGGTTTTCATTTGAGGAATAAGAAATACATCAAAAACATGTTTAAGAGCCAAATGTAAAAATTGCATGCAATGTAAATGCTGTCAAAGTAGCTCTTTCTTATAATACTAGGTGTGATTCATTTTCAGATGCTTTAGATGTTTACCTGAAAAATTGCCCCACTTAAAATTTGTGTAGAAAATAGGAATGTTATTGATAAAAATATTCAAAAGCTCGTATCTGTCTAATTTTTATTTTAAAAGAAATGTTGAAGATATGTTTAAACTGTTAAATTCTATTGCAGTTGCCCTGGATAATATCTAAAGTAATAAGTTTCATTACTAATGCAGTTTATAATTGCACAGGTCTTCAAAAAATATTAAGAGAAAAAAAATGTACAATAAAGAAGTCTCATAGTTTTTTAGTCCAGGTATAAAATAGCCCTAACACCCATGCCCTTTTAGGTATACATGCTTGAACCACAATACAATCAAAGTGAACTATGTGAAAAAGAAAAAAAGGATACATTAAATTTTACAAAACAAAAATATCCATGTAACTCGATGCTTGCACAGTAGGGTGGAGCGAAAAAAATTTTTTTTTGAAAATCAAAAACGGGTAGGTGCCAAAAGTTGCCTTTATACTAGTACATCAACTGCGTGAAATTTTACCGCTGAAAAAAAATGGCTTGAGTCTGCGCTTTTGCTCCAAAAATCGAAATTTTGGGTAAAATTTGTCATTTTTTGACATGTTTTCAAAAAAATTAAAAAATTCCCACAGAGCTCGTTAGTATTTAAAAGTGTTGCTTAGACCTTTATATTTATCTGCTTAACATATTTAAATTATAAAACAATATCTGTAGTCTGCATAATTGGAGCAATTCTGACAACTTTTTGTGAAAAATCAGCGTTAATCTCTCTATTGGAGCATACAACGAAATGTTCTTTTGAATGCATTTCTTACCTAGCTGCTTTCAAAACTACTGTGTATATAACTCATAGAGGTGGTTGCATTATCCCACCCGTCTCAACCACCCAATCATCTAGGCCCAGTGTTTTATTTATGTATTGAATTGTTATTTTTTTTCCCGAAGACGAGTATAAGTTTTCTATATATCAAAGTAATTTATCTCTTCTTTGTATTCATAGACTTTGGATGATTTGAATCATGCTGGTTTGACCTGCTGCACGTATAATTTTATACCATATATAACAGAAGAGAAGCTGGGTGGGTATGTTCTTAATTGAACCTAGTCAGCAGTCTATTATCTTCATTAAAATTTCATGCAATTAGTACATTATGATTGGAAGTTTTGTTATCACAGCCTAAAAATTTCCCTAAAAATTGATTGTATGAATTCAGTTTCTAGTATGCCATCATTTATTGAACCTATTACATTGAATATATGCTGAGAAGTTAGCTGTTTAATATTATGACGATCGTCACAGAGGATTGCAAACAAAATTTGCGTGTAAAACAACAATATTTCTAAAGAAGTTTTAGTATGCTTTATGTCGTTTCCTGTGTTGTTCCGTAGTCTAGTAATTTCTAATAAGATTTTAGATCTATTATTTAGGTGTGTAGTACATTTGGTATAAAACATACCGCGGTATAAACTTACATTAATGATTTGGGATTGAACATATAGACGCTGATTGCCAATCTGTGCTTATATAAACCGGAAAATTTTATTAACTTTATGAGCTGTCTTTTCTGTGAGATGTTTTCTAAATTTCTATTCCCCATTCTTTGAGAAATAGCTTTCCTTATGAATTAGCTTTGCAATCTCCGACAGAAATTTCTAGTCTGTTCTGAGTTCTTTTTCTCAGTTTGAGAAAATAATTTCTCTATTTTATAAAAAAAAATTGCAATAGGAAGTGAATATTACGTAGACAAAGTTTTTCCTTATTGATCCAGTGAATCCATGTAGCTTAGAACGTTTTATATCGACTTCTCTAATAATTGACGCACAGGAAATTCACTGGAGTTGAAGTAGCGAATGATTCAATATCATATAGACAATTCTAAGCTTACCCCATGCAAAATGGTTCACAGTGACAAATAAAATTCTCCTAATTTTAATTGAGCACTTATAGTCGATATCCGTCCATTCCCTCATAAAGCACAATGCAATAAGTTTATGCCCAGGACATTTCACCATCAAATGTTGTCCACTCATAAAAAAGGGATCTAAAAGTTAATAGAAAATTAACTGGATACGAAAACACTTAGAAAACGGCATAAAACTAATGCAAAAAAAAGTTATTTACAACAGCGGTTGCTTTACACATGGAGAACAAATTTTCATTGCAATTCTCGCTGACGATCACCATCACATTAAACAGCTGGCTTCTCAACAAATAAAAAATGCAAAAGAAGAATGAATGATGGCATACTTATAGTTGAAATATCTGAAATCATCTTTGAAACAAATCATTACGTAAAAAAAATACAATTGACTGAAAAAATGTTGTGGTAACAGAACTTCCAATCATTATTCATCAACTGAATGTAAGTTTGATAAATATAATAGATGGCCGAATAGATCCCTTTAATAATATTCCCGTGCATTACTCTGCTTGTCATTTTTTTTGCATAAACTGTAAAAATATACATCAAGATAGTTATAGCAGCATGTGGATGCAAAGAACTGATGAACAAGGTGGAAGCATCGAAAACATGCCAAATTTTTATAAAGAAAATCACAAATCAATGTATAAATAAAACACTGTACTAAGATGATCGAATAGTTGGGCCGGATGGTATAGGAAATATAGCCACCTCCACGACGCATGTCCAAGGTAGTTTTGAAAACAAGAGCTGTATTAAAAACAACAATTCGTTATATGACCCAATAGAGTGGTAATGCTGTTTTCTTACTAAAAGTTGTCTGTTTTGCTCCAGTTATAGGGAATAAACATATTATTTTATAGTTTAAATATGTTAAGCAGATAAATATAAAGGTCTAAGCAACACTTTTAAATACTAACCAGCTCTGTAGATTTTTTTTAATTTTTTTGAAAAAATGTCAAAAAATGACAAATTTTACCCAAAATTTCGATTTTTGGAGCAAAAGCGCAGACTCAAGCCATTTTTTTTCAGCGGTAAAAATTCACGCAGTTAATGTACTAGTATAAAGGCAACTTTTAGCACCTACCCGCTTTTGAATTTCAAAAAAAAAATTTTTTCGCTCCACCCTATTGCACAGATAATAAAATTTAATGCTAAATCTTCACCTTTTGAAGAACAAAGAAACAGAAAAAATAAAGTTTGTATTTAAAATAATAATAATAATTTTTCTTAGCCTATGTCTCAATTTGTGTAAGCATTACATTCGTTGATGTATCAAGTAAGTCAATACACATGTATTTTTTAGCATTAATAAAATGCATATTTATATTTTTTAAGTAAATATATGTAGTAAGAGATTAATAATCATTTGTTGATTTTAATACTGTAAATAATTTCTAAATTATGCACAAGAAAATGTTTTCTATTTCAGCTTTTTTCTGTTAATTTAGTAAAATATGTTTGTTTGCCCTTTACTATGTCCTTCATTATCAACCTGCATGTAATTATTTCTTAAATTATTATCTAAAAGGTTTATATAAGTATACTAATAAATTAATAGTTTTTTTTTTTTTTCACACAATGAATATTTCCCTATAGAAACCTAAACTTATAAGATAATTTAATTATAAATTTTTATGTTTTAGTTATTTAATTATCAAAAAAATAAATACTAATGTGAATGTTTAACATTAATTAACTATTAATTACAAAAAATCCTCATGACTTTCTAAAACTCAAGTTATTTTTCTTGGAAATGCGATTTAAATAATGATTTGAAAAAAACCCGGTTTAAACCAAAAAAACCTGGTTTAAACCAAAAAAACCCGGTTTTTTGGGTTTTTTTCAAAAAAACCGGTTTTTATACCAACCCTGAAATCTTTATTATTTTTTACTGCTTACATGCATAGGTGTAACTAGAGAATTTTTCTAGGAGGGGCCACGGCCCCATCTATTTGATAATTTTTAAATAATAATTGTAAAAACTATTATTGTTTGGGAAACAATAATAGTGTGACAATGTTGTTTTATAGTATACTGTTTGATAATTTCTAAACAATAGTATTAGTAACTAGTCGGATGTGGCAATCTCAAAACTTTCTTTTTCTGATTTATTTTAAGATTCACTTTTGTTCTCAAACGCACCAAACTGGGAAATTCTCTTATTTAGAAACTATATTAGGTCCCATGACTGCAATTTTTTGATATATGTAGAAAATATTACAAAAAATGCAGTCAAAGTTCGTCTTTTGAACCGAATTTTCCAAAGCGGGAGATCTGGGAACGAAAAAAAGGATTATGCTGAGAAATTGTCGATAAATCAAATTCTAACGAATTCAGAGAAAAATGAAGTCATACGGCATCTTATAACATATCTTCAAAATTATCTCAGCAAGTTTCATGTTTTTACTTTTACAAATGAATCTGAAAATGTATAGGAAAATTTTGAGCTGCTGAGAGAGAATTTTTTTTTTCGAATACACCCTTAATGCGTCAAAATTCGCTACCCCAGTGCCAAAATTAAATGGCAATTTATGATCATTGTGAAGACATGAAATTCCTTGCATTAGTTCTTAAAATAAGACTATTGCGGAAATGTGAAAAAAAATGCAACATAAAAGCGTTACCTGCTGGGCGATTTATGACAAAACATGAACAGCAACAATATTTATCAAGCTCTACCTGAATCTGAAGTTTGGTGAAGTTCGCTGATTAGTTCTTGAAATAGAGCTATTGCAGGAATTGAGAAAAATTCAGCATTGCAGCGCCACATATTGGGAAATACATTTGGGAAAACATGAACAAAACTAGTTCATTTCACGGATTTACTGAATCTAAAGTTTGATGAAAATTCGTGGACCTGAGAACTTGAGATAGAGCTATTGCGCAAATCGTGAAAAATCCAACATAGCAGTGCCATCTGTTGAGCAATTTACACTAAAATGCAAACAACATCGATTTATGTTGAGAACTAACTGACTCTGAAGTTTAAAGGAAATCCGTGTATTAGTTATGGATATTTAGCTGTTGTGTAAATCGTAAAAAATGCACCATAGCAGCTCACATGTCGAGCGATTTGCACCAAAAACTAATCAGTATCAATCTATATCAAGAACTACCTGATTATAATTTTTAATTAAATTCTGTGCGATAGTTCTTGAGATAGAGCTATTGCAAAAATCGTGAAAAATGAAGCATACCAGCGCCATCTGTTGAGCGATTTACACAGAAACGAATACAATACCAATTCATGTTAAGTACTGACTGAATATGAAGTTTGGTTGATATCCGTGCCTTAGTCTCTCTCTTCAGGCATTATATACTGTGTATAATCCTTATCAGAAAGAACCTATATCCAAAAAATGACACACGTTGTATAATTCTGCATAAAAACCCGTTTATCTAATTTAGGGCCGATGGGGTAGGGGGGTAGTAATCATTTGTCCAAAAATTGAACCAAAAAAGTTAATTCAGCATGAAAAATACATTTACCTAAATTAAGAGCCACCCCCCCCCCATCCCCCTATATACTTAACCAATGAATCCCTAAAATCAATTCCTTGTCACTTTTTTGCCGGTAATTTTTTTCCTTGTCCCTTTTTTTCCCCGAGTCACTTTTTTCCGCTTTTGTAGTTTGTCACTTTTTTCCGATCACTTTTTTTCCCTTTACCCGCTTGCCTATTTCATGCGTTTTTTAAATAAGAATTAATAAAATAAGTTGGAAATTGCACGTGAAGCGTAGCAAATGAGGTGCATTCGTACGATAACGAAGATTTAAAAATATTCAGATCTTGCTGTTATAGTAGACAGTACTTCGGATATAGTATAGTGGTCGAAATCTTTTTTTTTTCCTTTCTTTCTTTTCTCGTGCTTCTGTAAATATACACGGACATACAACTTTTATTACACCTCAGCAACGTATACCATATTCATAAAAGTGAAATAGTTGAATATAATTAAAACACGACCCAAACAATAAATCCTCGTATATCATTACGTAGGGAAATATTTTTGAGTGGCCGTTTAAATTAATAATAAATATCTTTTGTAGCATAGTGTAACAGAACAGAAGGTAGAGTTGACTAAGAAATTGCAGAAATCGACACAAGGAAAAACTCATTTTTCTCCTTTTAAAATTTATTTCACATATTTAACACTCACGTAGACGATCACGACACAAAATAACAAAAAAAAATGAATAGCATGTCCATATAACATCTTCCACAACAAAATAGAAACAATGCTACGCCATCTCACTACTTCACCAAAATCCGAGCTGCAACACAACTCAACTAAGAATTGTTCTTTTTGGATAGTTATTTTCATTCGCTTAGGACGAGTAGCGCCATCTACCGTATGCTTAGGAATTAAGATCGTTACAATAGATTGTAAAGACGGATTGACAGACTGAACGCTATAAGTGCTAGTTATTTATATAATTACGGACGCACTTAAAATTATTCAGATCTTGATGTAATAGTACACAGTATTTCGGATACAGTATAGTAGCCAAAATCTTTTGTGTGTCTCTGTAAATACAATCTATTTTCTTTTATACAGAAAATAACTTGTAACATTCTTCAGCAACATATATCAATCTCATAAAATTATAAATAGTTAATTACAATTAAAATGCACACCAAACAATGTTCACCCTATACCATTACGTAATAGAATACCTTTGTCTGGCCTTGTAAATCAATAACAAATGTTCTTTGCATCACAGATTATGCAAAATGTATAGTATAATATGTACTTCATAGATGCATATTAATTTTATTATGTTCGAATGAGTGTAACATCATTGAAATGCATTCGAAGCCTTTTCCCCATTGACCGTAATGTAACGGAATACTTTTGATTGTACCTGTAATTAATCTATCCATCCGATTTTCATAAAATTTGAAATGACTCGTCAAAATTATGCAATAATTATATATTTTAAATTTCAAACGATTAAAATGCATTTGAAACTTTTCCTTCAGTGACCGTAATGTAACGGAATACTTTTGATTGTCCCTGTAATTGATCTATGCATTGGATTTCATAAAATTTGAAATGACTCGACAAATATATGTAATAATCATACATTTTAAATTTCAAACGATTCGGTTGGGTAGTTTTTGCGTTGTTATATGCAGACAGATGGACGGACGGACGGACAAACAGACTGAACGACAACTATAGGTGCTACATATTTACATAATTACGAACCCACCTAAAAATTTTTTGAAAGTAGTCCCTTTGGATTTGAGAACAAACTTAACAAAAGTATAATATACGAAAACTGTAACGTTTAAGTTAATATTTTTCCAGAAACTTATATATATAAATGAATTATATACTTTGCAAACATACGTGGATTTTAAGAATGCTTGAAGGAATTCGAAAGATTTAAAAAAAATGATCGATTATATCCATCTTTTTCACAATTTTTTTCTCTGAAAAGGATTTAATATCAGTCATAGCGAAACGCACAATAAAAGAAAAAAATACCTTAGCACTACAGCAGCTATCAACAGAATGTTTGTGGAATTAAGTCTACCCTTCAAAGCATGTGTTTTTGTGTTTTTCCTGGTATTTGAGAGTCCAGCCCCGTTTCCAAAAAAAAAAAGAGCAAAAAAACAGATGTAACTTATTAAGACCCCCCAATGGTGCAGTATTGAAAAAACCCGAGACAATGACATGGCCATTCCTTTTAGCCTTCGGCTGATTTCCAATAGTACAAATGAATGCCTTCCTCTTTTACAGGAGTGACAGGTTTTCGTTAAAAGCTGATACTGTTACCATGTGCTGTTGGGGGCGATTGATAAGTAAGAAATAATTGTAAAAAAGCAAGAAAAGAGACTAAATCTGAACAATATAGACTTAAGACAAATGTAAAAAAATAGTCCATTTAACGTCCCACTCTGAAAGATGTGTAATCTCTCGAAAAAATAAAATTTTTACATTATAACATTACCACAAGAGTTTAAAAGTCTAGGGGGAGGGCACTGGGTTGTCTGGGGTGGGCCCGGCCCCCCTCCCCCCCCGCTAGTTACGCCTATGTGCTTACCTCTGATTCATTGAAATGTTCGATGTTGGATAAAAAGTCATGGCTAGCGGAGATTTATTTGGAACGGACCCTATTCTGCGTTTGAGTTCGAGGCTGTGATTTCAGCAATGTTTCCCCAAAACACGTGACCTCACGTCACAAAAATAGGTTCCGTTACTATTCTACGGCATACAACCACGAGTTGGGAAAGGAGTCGTTGCATAATTACTGTCTATGATGTGGGGAATGTTTCCCCAAAGCACGTGACTTTGACGTCACCAGAATAGAGTCCACTGCGGAAAAATGTTGGGGGGACACTGCTGTTTGCTATCACACTGGGTGTTGAGAAAGATATTTCACGAAAAGTTGAAGGAAATCAAGTGTTGGTTCAAAAGTTGCTTGAAATGTTGGTGAATCTGATAGCAGCTTTAGGGGTCACCAGCCTGCCCAAGTCCGAAACATTTTGTCATCGGATCCCGAGCCCGATACTGAAATTATGCAATATACACACACACACACATATATATATATAACTGCATAATATTTAAAGTTGTTTTAAATACAATATTTCATTTTTGAACACTTTCTTATGTAGAAATAATTGTTAATCCCCCTCTTCGTAGTTTATTTTATGAAATTTACATTCAATCTTATCAAAAGAGAAGTTTTGTTATCAGATAAAAATATATTTCCTTTTAAAAGGATTCTCATGATTTTCTCCCTCAACAGGCAAATCTGGTTTGCATTAACAAAATTCATTTTAAAAACAAATAAAATAAATTTTCTGAAATTATACTGCACATGATGAAGAACATAGCACAATGTTTTTCTATTTCCTATAAACAGTTTGCATATTAAATTCTATAATCACTAATCAGTTTCTTCTTCAAGACACCCTTTTGTAATTATCTTCTTGAAAATCAGCTTTAATTAAAAAAATTGATAACATTATCTCAAAGATTCGATGCTTTTAAGAAAAGAGAAAATACTGCTAATAAATTATGTTTTTGTTTAAATATACAGTAGACTCCCTCAAATCTGGTACCCTAAAGTCCACAACTCTCTAAAATCCGCACATAATCTATGGTTGTAAACAATGAAAAATTGGGTTCAGATGTAGGGACAAAATTTGGCTTTTTTATTTTTATATCAATTCTATATATTTTTTAATTTGTAATTTTCATTAATACTACTGAATTCATGTGTTTTCATGAAGGAAGAATAAATTTATTTCGGAAAAAAAATCATGATATCGCTGATATTATTGGTAATAACAATCTTTTTACCAAATATATTTATGTATTAATCAAACTTTTTTAATTTTTAAATCTGGCTAAACCTGAAATAAAACTTCCTTGTTTTATGATTCTGATGTGAATTTAGTAATTATTTAGTAATTCATTTTTATGAGGCAAGTTTGATAGAAAAAAGATTTCTTACCTTTATAATAAATATTTAATTATACAATATTGATATTGATAATTAACTGCATTTTTGCTTTTAATATTTTATTCATTAAAAAAAATATCTAAATTTTTATTGTTTTAGTTTTTTATCCAAATTTAATATTTTATTATGTTGTAAGCATTCATTATAGTTTTGATTTCATAGTTAATTACATTCAAATTACTTTTTTAAAAAGGTAAACAAAGCAATGACCAGAAATCCGCAAATTTCTAAAATCTGCAAATTTTCTGGTCCCAAGCTGTGCGGATTTGAGAG
Organism: Maratus speculifer; assembly: GCA_964019185.1. Lineage (NCBI taxonomy): Eukaryota > Metazoa > Arthropoda > Arachnida > Araneae > Salticidae > Maratus > Maratus speculifer. The sequence continues at coordinate 278,870,123 of OZ025300.1, forward strand.
TCTACTGTATTTATTAACTAAAATTAAAGAAAAATTAAATTATATGCAACATAAATTTTACATATTGACACAATATAATCTTAGTTTCAGTTTTGTTTTTTCCTGGTAATGCTTTTCTGTAGTCTTATGAACACAAAAATGCTTTTGGCTCTCAGATGAAGTTTTCTTACTCAAGGGTAAATATTTATATATAATTTATCCTCTACAGACTTGATGCATCTTATAGGATACACATCTTTACAATCTTTTTTTCATGTATATAAATAATGTTAAAAAAAGAGAGAAATTGGTGTGAATGAGCCTAGCAAATAGCAGAACTCAACAACATAGCAATTTGTTTGTTATAGCACTTTTTTAGCAAGCTATATGTTATATAAAATGGTTTGCAGTAGAAATGTACAAAAATGAAAACGCAAATGATTTTTGTACATTTCTACTGTATGATTTTATTTGTTTAATAAAATAATGAATTAAATCTATTAAAATAAAATCTTATCTAATATAATATAAACTGTTTGATATTTTAAAGTTACATTTTTCATTTAAAGTCAATGTTTTTGAAATATCTTAAAAATAAATTTTTAGTAGAAATTAACTTTGATGCTCCGGTTTTACAGGTTTACTTTAAAGCAATGCTAGGTTGTTGATGTGTAGTTCTTGAGAGCTTAAAATATTTGTGTAAGGAAGTTGAACTTGTTACAACGTTATCATGTTGAGCCTTATCTATACTTGAATCATTATTTTGTCTTTAATCCTTTTCTTTAATTGCTATATTTTTGTTAATAAAAATTATTAGTTTGTTTTAAAACTTGGATCATTCTTTTAAACATATTTTTACATTTTTCACTTTCTAGCTTGGAGCCATGTTATAGTTTATTTACTAAATTAATTTAAATAGTTTCAAATTGATCAAGAACCGGGAGTTAGCTCTATACGTTTCCTTGTGCTGTGTGAAAAACATGTGTTAGCCTCTGCTCGTTTGTGTCAGATACTCTAATACTCTAAAATAACATAAATGACTCATTAACTGGTGCTGCTATGTTGCCATACTAAGATTTTCACAATAGCTTTATCTTCAGAATTTTATCAAACTTCAGACTCAGTTATTCTTTGACATGAATTTGTGTTTTTTATGTTTTGGTGTAAATCTCTCAGTAGGTAGCGTTTTTCTGTTGTATTTTTTAAAGATTTCTGCAACAGCTCTATCTCAAGAATGAATGCACGGATTTCCATCAAACTTCATATTTGATTAATCACATGAATCAATGCTGTTTGTATTTCTTTTAAAATAGTTCCACAGGTGGCACTGCTATACTGCATTTGTTTCGATTTCTGTAACAGCTCTATCTCAAGAACTAATGCACAGATTTCCATCAAACTTCAGATTCAATTAATCCTTGACATGAAATGGTTTTGTTTACATTTTAGTTTCAATCGCCTACAGGTGAGGCTGCATATTGAATTTTGTAGGATTTACAAGATTTTAGCGATAGTCATGTCTCAAGAACTAATGCACAGAATTTCATATCTTTAGACTCTTCATGATGGGCATAGATTGCCATTTAATTTTCATACTGTGATAGCGAATTCCAAAATTTTAACATGTATGAGATAGAAAATAACTTTGGGATTGCTACTTCTGATTAGTTTTTTCTTTATTTTAATGCGATTAATTCAGAGATAGAAAAATATAAAATAATACCATTTGATTTTAATTATTTAAGTGGAAAAGGTACATTGAAACCTTTATCAAGCTAACTAACAATTAAGAGTTTTTATGGTTCGAGTTTCAGTATTTTTCTTTGGAAAAGATTTTTTTTCCATATAAATTGTGAAATTTTTGCATGTCACCCCCCCCCCCCTTCTCCCAATAAATATTTGTAGCTACACCCCTGACTAAATGTAAAAAATACAAAGTTCAAATGTGGATTTTCTGCAGAAATATTTTTTTAAGCAAAACTTCACAGCAGATGTCCAGTTTCTACCAGCAGTCATCATAGTCATAAAATAACTCGTCATATGTGACAATTTCAAGACTTTCTTCTATTACTTCCTTGAAAATGTAACAATGCAGCTCCACCTGTTAGGTAATTTTCACCAAAATCTAGTTAGCAACAACTTACGTCATTTTCTAACTGAATTTAAAGTTTTCAAAAATCTTTAAAAATTCAGCATAACACCGCCATTTGTTGGGTAATGTACTCAAAAAAAAAAAAAAAAAAAAAGGGGGGGGGGGTCTTTTTTATCATGTACTAACTGAATCTTAAGTTAGATGAAAATCTCTGTATTAGATCTTGAGATACAGCTATTGTGAAATCGTAAAAAATGCAACATAGCAGCGCTCCATAGGGCAATTTACTCCAAAAGCTGAACAACACTAATTTATATCAGGGACTAACTGATCTGAAGTTTGGTGAAAATTTGTGCATTAGTTCTTGAGATAAAGCTTTTGCAATAATCATGCAGAGGTGTCAAGTTTCAATAAAAGTTACCAGTAACCAGATTTCAGTGGGGTGAGGAAAAGGCGTTCTTCACTTATTTTTTATGAAATTGTGTGTTTTTCGCGATATCTGGAAAAATTAGCGTATTTTTCACGATCTTATAACGAGATTTACACGTTTTTCGAGGTGTTTTGGCGAGATTTGTACGTTTTTTGAGATTTTTTGACGATATGTGCTAGTTTTTCACATTTTTTGACAAAATTTCCGTGTTTTTCGCAATTTTTTGAAGAAATTTACACGTTTTTCGCAATCTTTTGACTAAATTCTAATTTTTTACGCAAACCTTGGATGAAATTTGCGTTTTTTACATGATCGTTTGGACCAATTTCCACTATCTTTTGACTAAATTTGAGCGTTTTTAGCGACACTTTGACGAAATACGCGTATTTTTACACGATCTCTTGACAAAATTTGTGCGTTTTTCGCCATCTCTAGAAAAATTAGCGTGTTTTTCACGATCTTTTAATTTTTCGCGATCTTTTGGCAAGATTTGTACATTTTTGAGATTTTTTTGATGATATTTGTACATTTTTGAGATTTTTTGATGATATTTGCTAGTCTTTCGCAATTTTTTGATGAAATTTACGCGATTTTGTAACAAAATTTAAACATTTTTCGCAATTTTTTGATTAAATTCTAATTTGGTACGCAAGCCTTGGATGAAAGTTGCATTTTTTACGCGATCGTTTGGAGCAATTGGGAACTAAAACGGCCTATAGAGGCGCTGCTCGCAGCCTTCGATACAGGATAACCGTCCCTTTAATTTCCCTTTAACTAATGTTAAAGTCCCATTGAAACAATTCTTTATTATAAATGTATTTAAAAGTTTTAGATATTCAAATTCGTATAATATTTACTTCGTCATATAAGACAGAAAACAAATGTCACAGGAAATCTGAAATTGTGCAAAAGAATAATTATTCTGTACAAATTTAAAACGCATGCAATGCAATGAGCTTACACGGTGTTATCCTGAATGGAGAAGTTACATCTTTTTTCCACCAGATGGCGTATTCGAGCGCTTGAATCGCCTATTTCCACTATCTTTTGACCTGCGCCCTTATTCTC
>OZ025300.1:278873714-278966624 GCA_964019185.1 Maratus speculifer
AGGCCGCAAATTTGCGGTATTTTTGCGACACTTTGACGAAACACGCGTATTTTTACACGATCTATTTTTATCGATTTTTATCCGATGCCTATAACGTCGGTATCCGTAATAATTACTGAAAAATCCATGGAAGAAGGAATATAAATGTTTATATTCTTTGTTCCATGCAAAGACGTTTAAGTAATAGACATGAAATCCCTATTCAAATGCATGGGATATCATGGCAGCCATCTGAAGTAACTTGAAACACCTCAACCGCGAGGTGAGTACGGCAACTGTGAATTATTTACCATTAAGTGCTATGGCCAGATAGAGCTTAAAGAAAATATTTTTTATCAAAAAACACGAAGTTTACGCCATGTTTTTTTGTGCCATACTGATTTTTATATCTAATTTTACGTTATAAATGTTAAATTTTCAGAAATACAGTTAAACAAAGCGATTTATTAATAATTTTATAGAGGTATGTTTGAAACATAGTATCTAATTTTAACATGCCTTATAAATCGAAAAAAAGGCGAAATATGTATTGAAACAGAATTGTTAAAGAATATACGATCTCTAGAGATGTAATATTCATAATTATTGCATAGAAAGCGTTTGATTCAAACAATGTATAAAGTAATTTATTTGCTACAGTTAGCTTATCTTATTTGAAGCATTAAATTTAATGCTGATTTATTTTATTACCGCTGTAGAATTTATTTGTGTGCGATTTATTAAGTTGTTAATATGTCAGATTTATTTGTAATTAAATTTAAATAAAAGCTATTTTGAGATTATTTTGAAATTTTGTTCATTTTACAATTGTTGTTTATTTACTTTTATTGCATTCATTGAGAAAAGAGATGAGAAAAAACATTTTGTTGAGTACCCATGAGTGAGGGGGGGGGGGGGGGAGTCATGGGATTTCAAATTTAATTCACGCAATTTTTTATTTCTGTAATCATATTGAATAAAAAAACATAAAATTTCTCTTAATGAATTTTTAAATAAGAAAATGATTGTAAATACCATTTAAAATAACAGTATCAGGAAAGAATAAATTGCATTAAAATGACTTATTTTCCCAGTCCTCAACTTTCCTGATCCAAAAAAATAATTGTTAGATTCTTTTTATTTACATTCATGTTTAACATTATTATTATGGATATCCAATAGTGGCTTAGCCAGGCCATCACCTCCCTTTCATGAAGAAAAAATATATTGTTCTGAATCTTCATTTAAAAGAGAAAAATAAGGATAAATGCTAATTTTTGTTTTTATAGTATGTCTTTTATACTGATACCTAAATTCTTTTGCGTGCTAGTTTTTGAGAAAACACTCTTAGCTTGGTTTATTTCATGTTCATATTCTCTTTTAAAGAAAAAAAATCATAAACTTCCTTTTTTTTTTTTTTTTTAAATCCTGCCTCTCACTAGGTTCTGCTCTGTGAGAATTGATGTTGAATTATCAAATTTACTGGCGTTTAATGTATGCTTTTAAAAATTATTATTTGTAGCACAAATTGAGAAAAAAGTTGTCTTTTTCATAATATGTGATATATTGTTTAACAGTGAAAGATCCAAGAATTTCAAAGAAGAAAAGCTCATTCTACATTTATTTTTATTTGTATATATTTTCCTTCTTATTAAAAAAACATTTACATTTTCATAATACATATTTTTCTCCCACTTGATATTTTGTATGATTTCATACAGTTATTAAAAATATTGCTACACGCACTTGATTAACCTTTCGACCCAAAAACTGTCGCTAATCTGCAACATTAAATCCAATAATGAATTATCATAAATGTCAAATTTACTTGCCATTAAAATGTTAAACGTGTTTGTAACGTCATCAGGTCTTTTTAATTCAATATTTTATTTGTATTTTTTATTAATGTTTTACAAATTTATTTGTTTGTCCATTATTTAAAATTACTTCCAAGCGGTTTTTTTTTTTTTTTTTTTGGCTTTCAAGTCTATATTTATTGTTTACATACATTTTATATTAATATACATCTATGTTTTTTGACTAAGACACTGAATAGTGATTTTGGCTGAATGTTTGGAAAACAGGTGAATCGAATATTCGGCTAGCTGAATAGTAACTGTTATGCCAAATACCATATATTCGTCCAGCCGAATAGTAAGTATTTAGTTGAATACTGAATATTTGGCTGCTGAATACTTTTTATATTTCAAAGTTTAAAGCTATTAAAATGTTACTTTTTAAAACAATCATACATAATATTTCATAATAGAGATTTATATTTTAATAAACAAGAACTTTTTATAAGTAAACTTTTACTGAAAAAAACTGCCTTAAGTTATTTAAGAAAGAATTATGAGACTCTTTTAATTAATAAAATTATAAATTTCATTTTCTTCACTACAAATTAAAACAAGCATTTTAAAGTAAAAGAGAAATATTAAAAAAATGAGGGAGAAAAAATCCGGTCTCATAATTATTTTTTTAAAAAATAACTCGAGGTACATTTTTTTTTTCAATATAAAGCTTACTTATAAAAAGCTCTTGTTTATCAAAATGAAAGTTTCTTTTATTACTGTTTGTCCTAAAGAAACAGTAAAATCAAATGACGGCAATTCAATAAAAATAACTTTTCTACTTCTTTCGATTTAGCATAGAAGTTTTTAAAAGCATCCTACATTAATATCTGGATCTGGAATAAACGATCATTCTCAGAGATTATAAACATTCAGGATCTTAAAATCTGGCAAGAAACTTTCAGTGGCGAAAATATGGTCAAGACAAACAGTTTTTAATGAGAAAATCTCAATCTATTCCATTCATATTACAATATATTCAATCAAATATATACACAGTGCGAAATAGGCCAAAACTGAATAATTATTCACAACTTTATCAATAATGAGGATATTTTAGCAACATTTGTTTTATATTAATTTTGTTTATATTAAATATGATATTCAAAATGGCCGAATTTTGATCAGTAACACATTACAAATAGCATCAACTGAAATTTAATAAAGTAATGTCTAGCTCATAGTTTTTTCCTATGAATGATGTCATTTTCCAGCTCTTCTCGTCATATCATATTTCACTGAAATCAAACCATGTCAGTTGAAAATATAGTTATGATATCTTCATTATTGTTAAAGTAACAAAAATATAGTTTCACCTCAAATAAGATGAGATATAAATTTACTTGTAACTCAATAAGTTGAACACGAATATTTTTTCTTGAACAAAAAAATTGTCTGCCTTGATATCTTTTATCAACCCCAAAAGTTTTTCTACTTTTTTAAACATTGTTATTTGGGAAAAAGCCAGTGGCGCAGCCAAAATTCAGTTCTAGGGGGTGGGGTTGAGTTTCTGTTAAAGATGATTGCTGGTTAATGGAATCACTGATTAGAATATTCACTGTATAATATTTAAACTCAAGGAGCATCTGTATGGCAGGAAATCATCATTTTTTAGCATAATATGTCTCAGAAAAGTGATTTAGTTCAAATAACCAATTTTCACTTAACTAATCCATGTCATAGACACTTTCATAATTTTAATTAGAATTTTTACCACGTAATTAAATGAAATCTGATTCAATAAAGCAGCAGATTCGAAATGTGCCAAAACATTTAAATATTATGTTTGGTTTTGATTCATATAAGTGACAATTATAGCGAACATTCTCAGCTCTGTGAGGGGTTTTAACCCCAAAATCACCCCCATGGCTGAACACTAGAAAAAACAACAGATTATTTATTAAACTAAACAAAATTTAGAAGCTTGCATTTGAAAATCATTTATTCCCATGAGAATTCTAATTAATCATCATTTTAATCCTTCTCATGGTTAATTTTCTTAATTTATGCATTACAAACAGCAAATAAATAATGTAAAAACATTCTGTTTTATTTAAATATGATTTTATTTCAGATTTTTTAAAATATACAGTAGACGCCTCCAAATCCGCACAGCTTGGGACCAGAGGTTGTGCGGATTTCTGGTCATTGCTTTGTTCATATTTTTTAAAAAAATAATTTGAATGTAATTCATTATAAAATCAAAAGTATAATGAATGCTTACAATATACTAAAATATTAAAATAAGTAATAAACTAAATTAATACAAATTTAAATAATTTTTTAAATGATTAAAATACCAGAGCTGCCAACTTCTATGCCTTTTTAAATGAGAAAAATGTGTTTCTAACCAGAAAATTTATTAAATAATATACGTTCTGTATTTATTTCAAGATTTGTAGTATTGCATACTCTTTTAACTTGTTAAATGAAATTTCTGGTTCGAATGGGTTTGTTTGGTTGTAAGAAGGCATAGAAGTTGGCAGCCATGAAATACTAAAAGCAAAGGTCAAGTTAATAATCAATAATGTACAATTAAATATTCATTTTAAAGATTAAATGTGTTTTTCCTAAATTATTCAATGAAACTTGCCTCATAAAGGTACATTACTAATTCACATCAGGATCATTAAATAAAGAAGCTTTATTTCAGGTTAGTTAGATTTAACTAAAAAAGCTTGATTAATACATAAATATATTTGGTAAGATTGTGATTATCAATGATATCAGGAATATCTTGATTTTTTTCAGAAATAAATTATTCTTTCTTCATGAAGAAACATGAATTTAATAACATTAACTAAAATTACAAATTAAAAAATGTATTTAATATATATAAAACTAAAGTCAAATTTTGCACTAACATCTGAACTGAATATTTCATTGTTTACATCCGTAAATTATGTGCAGATTTTAGCGATTTGCAGATTTGAGGGAGTCTACTGTATTTATAAATTGACAGTTAATAGTAGAAATTGTGAATAGTTTTTAAAAATGTTTTTTAAGAGGTTTTGTCTGATTACTTAAAAAACCTCTGATATACTGAATACTTTGATATTCGACCAAACCGAATATTCTGCAGGCCATATAGTTTCATATTTGTCTTAACCGAACAGTTTGACATTTGATAATATGGCCAAATAACGAATATTCGGTAAGAGGTACCTAGACTAAATAAAAAGATTGTGGTTTAAAGAAAATGTTTTTTAAAATATAGTATGGTTAAAAAAAAACATTTGGTTTAAACACTAAAAAACAGTGTGGCATGCTGTTTTTTATGTAGTTTTTTTCTTTATTTGTGATGTTTCATTTACTTTACACATTATTGAAAAATGCAAAATCTATGTTATGCAGAAGCTACAAGTAAAGCTTTAGATAAATGATGAATTAATAAATTTGTAAAGTGAGAGATAATTTTAATCAATCCAACTTTTCTTATAAGCCATAAAGCTACATAGCAGGATAAATATTTTTTTGAAAATTAGCTGGGGAAGAAAAAACAAGTACTTAGTTTCCTTTCATCTTTTTCTAAGGATTTTAGTTTTAAAAAAAATCACCCAAATGACAGATTTGAGCAAAAATTAATTTTTATTTCTTAAATTACTTGATTAATTATGAATAGAAGGTGGTAGCACAAAAAGACAATCACCTCATCAAGTTCATGGCTGAAATTCCAGAATTAGTTAAAACTTGATTTGAATGGAAAGTTCAGTATCAGTCTCTGATGACTAATGTGGCACTTAATGTGTTAAATACTCTATTGCAACTATACCCAATCTTTTCTCAGGTCAAGTTCTCAGTATAAACATAAACAAAAGTGCTCCAACTGGAAGATATCAGCCGAGCTTCTGATTCAATGGAGGGCATTTGGATTTCTTCGTCATTATTAACAAATTTGAATCATTTTACATTATTTTTTTAATATATTTTTATGAATATTTCAAAATTTAAAGAAAGCGTGACAAGTATATGATTTTCAATGAAATTTTGTTTAAATAAATGTATGTTTAAGTTGTTTTCCACTGCATGAGTGCCTTAAATGGCAGTTTATTGCTTTTTTTGACGATCATGAAAATGCTACATTAGCAATGTTTTTGTTTTGAAATTACGAAGGATAATGTAACATAAACAGAAACGTTACTTATCTTATATATACTATAAATGTGAAAGTGTGTCCGAAAATTGGAATGAATTTGGCATCAAAACAAATAGATTAAAGTCTTTGAATCTTTGCATACAGATAAGTTAAAGCCCGGAAATGAACATAGGCTAATCTTTGATTTATTCAAATATTTTCCTTGATAATTCAAAATTTCATTATTTTTCATACAGAATCAATAGGCATTTTTTAATTAAAATTTAACCATTTTCCTTTCCTGTTGCCAATAAAATAGAAACCTAAAATAATTTCTCAGCGGCAATAAATTTTAAATTGAGCAATTTCCATGCAAAAAAATGAAAAAAGAAATAAAAGAAAAGGAAATAAATATGACGTCATATTTGAAATAGAAATAAGAATATTTTCTGTTATATAATAAACATGGATATTTCATTAACAAGAATTTTTCTGTCTCAAATGGAGACATAATTAGAAGTAAAAAAAATGAAAAATAATATTTTCAATGAAATGGAAAAATGTAACGTCATAGTTGAAATAAAACGGGTACTTTATAATAGTCGTTAAAAATACAAGAGGCATGATTATCAGTAGCTAATCGAAATGTAGTTACAAGTTTCTTACTGCATCTTTATATACATCTCTAAAGGGGCTCAGGGGTTGAAAACTTTTCAAAGAATCGATTTTTTTTATGATCTAGTCGCATCCATATTATTTCAACTTTAAGTCGTGTTTTCTCAAAACTTGATTTTTGACGACTAACACCAAGATTAAAAAAATATTTGATGGAATGGCTCAATTTTTTTTTTTTTTTTTTTTTTTTTTTTGCGTGCATATAACATCATAATCTAGATTATGAATTAAGGATATAACTATCACTTAATAAAAACAGTATTAAAAAATCTCTCAAAGTTGAAAATTTTAAAAAATACAACATTTTTTCCATTAAAAATACTCAAAATATTAAACTATCTAAAATATATTAATTCATAATCTAGATAATGTTATATGCATGCAAAAAAAAAAAAAAAATTAAGCCATTCCATTAAATAGTTTTATTTATTTATTTTTTTATCTTGGTGTTAGTCGTCAAAAACCAAGTTTTGAGAAAACGCGATTTAAAGTTGAAATTATATGGATGTGGCTATGAAAGTGTTGATACATAAATGCTTATAACTCTGTTAAAAATGCAAATATTTTTATGCGGTTTTTTGCATTGAGTTAAGAATTAAATGATTAATCAAATTAGATCATTAAAAAAAATCTATTTTTTGAAAAGTTTTCAATTCCTGAGCCCCCTGAAGTCCTTTTATTCCATAAAACTATGGTTTAAATTTTTAATTGGCCATAATGATGTTTTAAGATATGTTTATAATTCAAAGTTTTGTGAAATTATTTTGAAAAAGCAGAGTTTTTCACATCAGTAAAATTAACTAGATCCTAAAGTTTGTAAGGCTATTTTCACAGTCTAGTAACTATTGGTTCTGACAGATGTATATGCCACCACAATTTTTCAGGAGCAAGGGTAAGTGAAATTTGAAAATGGAGGGCCAAAATCACAGTCCGATGAAATCCAAACACCTCATTGGTCATTGAGTCGCGTCCTTTTCAGAGAACAATCTCTTAACGGTAGGCGAAATGTCGCCTTACTCCCTTTTTTCGAAAAAAAAAAAAAAAAATCGTAGCGTCAACTTTGATGTAAATCTTATCTGTTTGCATTTATAATCTATTTTTCACTCTCATTTTATATAATATCATCAAAATATCTTAATTGAGTTAATTTCGATGGTCTATCGTAAATAAATACAGACGGTAACAATTGCTTTACCCCTTACTCTTTTTCAAATGGAGAAACATTCGTGATTTTCACCTATACCACCCGACCAATGAGGTCGCTGGATCACACCTGACTGGGATTTTGGCCCTCCATTTTAGAATTTCGCCAAGGGTAAGACTTCTTGTTGATCCAGTTTTTTAGCTCACAGGCTATCAAAGCCTAAGAGCTTATGTGACCAAACATTCTATACGTGCGTAATGTGGTAACTCAAGATAAAAATATCAGATAAACTTGAAATTTTGGATATATGTATATTTTGATAAGGCACTTCCCTGATTAGTTTATGTTCACTCAATATGTATCAGAAAGGGAACGGGGCTAATGCCCCTCCACTTAATTTATATAAATGGGTTTTTCATACAGAATTATCAGTTTTCGTTCAAAAGTTAGATATAAGATCATTCCAATGAGACACCTCCATGGTTATTAGGTGTTCATTGGATTAGAACAAAGAGGGAGAATGGGTTTTTCTTGCAGAATTATCAGTTTTTATTCAAAATTTAGATATAGGATCATTCTGATGAGGTGCCTCTGATTAATATTAAGTGTTCATTGGATATGTATAACGAGGAGGGAGTCTAATGCCTCTCTCCTTAATAGATATAAATGGGTTTTTCATGCAGATTTATCAGATTTTGTTGAAAATTTAGATATAGCATCATTCTGATGAGGCACCTCCATGACAAGTATTGAGTGTTCCTTGGATAAGTATAAAGAATGGGGGGGGGGGGGGGGGCTAATGCCACACCGCTTGATTTATATAAATGATTTTTTTTTTTTTACAGAATTTATCAGATTTCATTGAAATTTTGTACATAGCATCATTCTGATGAGGACAAATCCATGATTTATTTTGAGAGTTCATTGGCAAGTCTAACAAGGAAAAAATGGGAGGTAACTGTCCTTAATTTAGGTTAATGCGTTTTTCACACAGGATTTATTGATTGGCTTCAAATTTTGGATGTAGGTTCATTCTGATAAGGTACTTCCCAGATTTGTTTTGGGAATTCATTGGATAAGTATAAATGGGAAATCAGTGGGATTACCCCTCTAAATTTAGAGTTTTTTTTTTTTTTTGCAGAAAAGTTTCCAAGCATTATTAATACATTCAATTGATGCTGGTTTTATTTGAGTTTCATATTTGCCTCATGTTGGTGGCTCATTGAAAATATTCCATCATGTGCTGCATTTGTAGCTTAACTTATAGCGAGAACACAGGGTAAGGAATTTCTTGCATTTTTTTAAAAATCTCCTTACTCTGAGTGAGAAATTCTAGGCTGAGTATCGTTCCATGTAGTTTAGTCAGTAGAATGTCAGTTGCTATGCTGACCTGGTTCAAGAAATTGCATGGGGATTTTTTCAATTGGTTGGCATTTATGCCACCTAAAATAATTTTTTTTTTTTCTACATACGTATACATGAAATTTAGATAAAATCGTCTTACAGTGAGAAAATCCAAATGTAAAACTAACAAAAAGGTTAAAGAACTTTAATCTACAATCAAAATAGAAAATGTAAATACAATACAAACGCTGTTAGAATTCAACATTAGTTCTATGCAAATAAGAAACTTTTTAAAAAAATGCTCACATAGGTTTAACAATTACGTTCTAGTTTCTTCATGTGATGACTACTGTAGTCTCACACTCGTACACTAATGTTAAACATACAGAAGCCTTTTTTTTTTTTTTTTTTTTTTCAGAATTCTTGCTTAAATTATGTTTATATATATACATACATGATACTTGAGGTTGATGTCTAACTTGGATTTTGGATTTTTTAAACTTTGGTTGTATTGCTTTAATATGAGCATATTTTAGATTTCAGAAATCTTCCAAAAATGAAAGCATCTGGATATAAAAGAGAAAAATGTTTCCAAACTCAAAAAAGTATAAATACAGAACATTAAATATCGATCACAAGCACCTCATGAATATATATATATATTTGTGAAGAACGCTTTCATATTTTTACCACAAAGTGACTAATGTAGTAACTTAATTCTGCAATTTTAAATGCTTCAGTTGTAATAAAACTTGCCATAAAATCTTTGAAAAGGAAATTTGTCTGTAATAGAACTCAGTCTTGAATGAAAAAATTCTATATTTTTCTCAGAGAAAATATCAGCAATTATACCTGCTACTGCTAAGATGGAAACCTGTATAAAGCTGAATATTTTAAATTTCTTTTTTTTATTCCATTTTCAAGATTTTATGAATCAATATTTAGAAAAGTATTTTAAATTTCAAAATAGTTCGCTATTAGAAACTTAGTAAATTGTTCTTTGTAAAGGAGAGGAGGGAGGGGCAAAACTATGTTCGCCTTAGGTGCAAATTATCACTGTTTAAAAAACTTTATATCAACTGACATTTTAAAGAAATAGTTATTTAAAAAGTAACAAATTATTTTGATATTTTCACTCAACTTCAATTCATAGACTCCAAAAATCAAAAATTGCACAAAATAGCATGTATCTTCAACTCTATATGTTTTTGCGAATTCTTTCATTTAAAAGTATAAATTTAGACCAAATGGAATTAAAAATATAAAATCATTCTAATGTGGGGTTCATACATCACAGATCTGGGTTATGCTGCATGGGTCAGCTAGTTATTTTATATCTTAACCATTTTGTTATTAAAAATAAAGAAATAATTAAAAACAATTCTTGCACTATTGGTTTACATGATAAACAAGTAAATATTTGAAATGAAAATGACATTTATAATAAAAATATATTCACATGAAAACAGCAAATTTTTAATAAATTTTTTTTATTTGAAAGTACAAATTACAGAAACAAAATTTCTTTGTTATAAATATTATTACAGAACAAATTTATTATTGAATACTATAATGATTACTACACATTAAATAAAACAATCTGTATTACAATGGCATATGATGATGACAATATGCTTTGCAGAAAATTTTATTGATCTGCAGAAACAGGTATTTAAATTTTAATCTGAAAGAAATATCTGTAAAAATAAACTATGTAAATTATGAACTATTAAGGCAGTATTTTGTAAAGAAGCAGGATAATGTTCAGTTGGTATGATCAAGAAGTACTAACATCAAGTCTGAAAAGAATGTTTCTTGATATACCTATTTAAAAAAAAAAAAATCATTCCATTAATAGAATTAAACTGTACATAAATTAAAAAATCAAAATATATTAAAATTTATACATAAATATTTAGCGAGACAAAAAGAAAAATGTCTCATTCAAACTGAAAGAATATATTAGATTTGAAGATATCAGAAATACAATAACTTACACTCATGTTCTATTAAAAAGAAAATCTTTATTGCTTATGCATCAAAATTTCTGAAAGCTTTGTAATGTATTTAGAGTACTGTATTTACTATTTAGAAATAAGAAAAACTTATTGTGTGGGCAGAATATAGGCAAGCAGAATAGCTTTCAGGAAAGTCAAAACTGATATTACAGTCTAACTTGTCTATGTTGAAAATCTGCATATGTTGAATTTTTCCAAACCTGCTTATCTTGAATTTTTGGAATAAATACTACAGTGAAACTCGTTTAAGATACGAATCAAGGGACCGAGAGCATTTCGTATCTTAAGCGGGATCGTATCTTATCCGGATTTCATAGATTCTCGAATAATAATGCATATTAAAGACAGTGCACATTGTTATTAACGTAATTTTAGCCATTTATAACTCTTATTTTACCCATTACTAACACTTTTTAGACATTCTAGAAAATTTGAATTTAAGATATTGATTGAAATAAAGAATAATTTTATTTTTCTCCAAAATTCTATTGAATATCTGTTTGTACAGTAAAAAAATTAAAATGCCTTTATACAGTATTCTCTGCCAAATTAAAAAACAGACAATAAGATGAAAATTTTGTTAATCTTTAGAAAAAATAACTAAAATACATTACATACTTAAAGGCGAAGAATAATAAATTGTCATAATAATTTTTTGAAAGACAAACTAAATGTATGCAAGGAACAATAATCATTAGATACATTATAAAAATCATGATGTAGTTTTAGTTTCTTGAGAAAAAGTTATCTTGATTTGGTGCAACGTTAGGCGAGAATTTATTAGGAAGTTTTCTCCCTTGTTGATGTGGTAGAAAATTTTTCAATTAAGAGACCAGCATCCATCGAAGAGGCATACAGTTGCAGTAAGCTAAACGATCTCATTACAGTTGGGAATGATGGTATGGTTGGTACATCTGTTTCTTCATTTACGTCGTCTTCTAACTCTTTCTGAAGACCAAGGTTAATTGGAACTTTTGACGTTCGTGATTATATCTGCAATAGAGCGAACTTCACTTGTCACAACGTGATCGTTAATTTTGCCAAAAAGTCCATATCTTTGTATTCTTCTTGCTACTGCTCTTACTCTGTGATGTTAATATTTTGTAAAGTGCCCCAAAAAAGTAAGTGACAAAAAGAAACTCATAAAAAAGCACTCCCGAGGACGATTTATAGTAATAAAAATAATATAATAAAAAATAGCTAGATAAGCGATACAAAAAATAAAAAGCATAAAAGTATAGATGGATTTCACTAACAACTTTCTCATTCAATCAGGAGAGGGAGCAACCAATGAAATTTCAGATCCATCCACTTCCCAAGTGTAATGGTAAAACAAATAAAAGAGGTTGTTGTTTTTGTATTTTGTTGTAAAAGGAGTCTATCAGAATTCCACGTGCAAAAGCAGCGGAAAAGAACATATTTTAGAGAGAAAAAAGGTTAAAAGAAAGTATCTTATGAAAAATAATTGAGATTTTACATATTCTGTCCTAAAAACACGCGATATACTGATTTCATAAGCACCATTTCGTATATTAAGCGGGATCGTATCTTATGCGTATGCATATTAAGCGGGTAATTTTACATGGGTTTAAGAGCCCACAATAGTCACAGGAAAAGTACACAAAAAGACCCGGATGACCATGTAAAGTCTATGGGAGCGTTCTTTTCTAATATCTCAATCAAATTCTAATATTTTGACCTGATTTTTTTTGCATAAAATAGTTCAGGATGATCCACAACCGGGCTAGTTTTTACTTTTTCGATTTTGGTTATATATTTTTTATGTTATGATAGTTTCAGTTTCAGAACCGGTTTTGAAAATTAAAGTAATTTTTTTAAAAAAAGTAAAAACTAGCCCGGTTGTGGATCGTCCTGAACTATTTTATGCAAAAAAAATCATGTAAAAATATTAAAATTTGAACGAGATATTAGAAAAGAACGCTCCCATAGACTTTACATGGTCATCCGGGTCTTTTTGTGTACTTTTCCTATGACTATTGTGGGCTCTTAATAGGCAGTTTTCAAGGGACCGAAGATAATTCGTATATTAAGCGGGATCGTATTTTAAGCAGGCGTATCTTAAACAAGTTTCACTGTACTTTTCAATTCAAGATCTGATCTTTTTTATTTTAAAAAAATAATCCCATTACAGCCACAATAAATGTTTGTAACTCACTAGTTCTCATTTCCGGGCATTTTTAGGAGACATATGCCCCTCTCAGCATGGTAGGTGTTGCTGAGAGATTGTGCAGGAACTAAATGTTAAACCAACGACAGTGTTCTCTTCAAAATTCTTATTTGCATTTCGGTACTTTAAGCTTTTTTTTTTTTTCGGCATTTGTTTACTTGAGGCTGATGTAACCAAAATTCTTCCCCCCCTCCCCTTCAGATTTTTTCCATTTGAAGGCTTTTTTAATTTGGGAACAAGTTCTGAAACAAAATTTTCTTCTGAAAAACCATCTTAAAACAAAATAGTACAACAATATCCAATTCGACATTGATCTCAAATAACCTATGCAAAACGGATAAAAATAAATAAAAATATACAAATGCAAATGAGAAATTTGTAAAAAGAAAACTGTCATTGATTTAATATTATTTTGAAACCATTTTTGTGTAAGAGTTAAAGTACTCTAAGTTAGTGATGGGCGATTTCGAATTTTTAAATCGATTTAATCGATACTACGGCCAACTCGATTTAATCGATACTTTAAAATTTTTAATCGATTTCTCTGAAGGTAATATAATTTTCATTTTCCTTCAAAAGTCGAAGATAAAATAGACGGATGTGCCAATTCCAAAATTTCAGTGTATTAGTTTCTAAGATAGAAGAACTAAAGAAACCTCAGAACCCTCCCCCCCCCCCCCAATGCAAAATAGTGTTTTTTGTTGAGTGATGTACACCAAAAATTGATCAGGATCAATTTTTATTAAGTACCAGCTGAATCTGAATTTTGATGAAAATCCATGAAAGCGCGAGATACAGCTATTGCGAAATCATAAAAAATGCAGCATATCAGCGCCACCTGTTGGGCTATTTACACCAAGAACTAAATCTAACGACCACTAAACCTAAAAGAACCACTAACACTAATTTATGTCAGAGATTTACTGAATCTGAATTTTGATGAAAATTCGTTCTTGAGATAGCGCTATTGCGTTAATCATGAATAATGGAGTATAGCAGCGTCATATCTTAAGCATTTCCACCAAAATATAATTAGTATAAAATAATATCAAAGACTAATTGAATCTAAATTTTTATGAAAGTCCGTGCATTAGTTCTTGAGATAAAGCTAAAATGGAAACAGGGGCGTGCGAAAAGAGAACTGCGCCCGGTTCAAAGTTCCAATTTAGCCCCTCCCCCCCCCTATTAACTTTTTCTTGTGATAGGCTGGAAGTGATGTTAGTAGTAAAAATTTGGCGCCCCCTAAATTTCCGTGCTCGGAACGACCGCTTCCTTTCGCCCCCTCCCCCCCCCTTCACATGGCGCTGAGTGGAAATCGTGAAAAATTCAGTATAGCAGCGCCATCTGAGAAGCTATATACACCAAAATGCAAAAAACATCAATTCATGTCAAGGACTAACTGGATCTAAAATGTGATGAAAATCCGTTCATTCGTTATTCAGATATAGCTGTTGCGCAAATCGCAAAAAATGCAGCATAGCAGCGCCACCTGTTAGGCTATATGCACCAAAAATTAATTAGATTCAGTTTATATCAAGGTCGAACTAAATCTAAAGTTTTGTGGAATTCCGTGCATTTGTTCTTGAGATAGAACGGTCAGAAATTTTTGTCGTATACAGACTCGCAGAGTGACAGACACACCTACAGACAGATATTTCTTAAAAACCATGAAATCGTGTTAAAGACCTTCTAAAATATATAAATCCATCAAAAACGGGAAGTCAAAATTTTTCACGAATCTAATACTCTCTTCTTGTAAAGTTACAAAAGAAAATAAAAATATAAAATCGATTCTGCCCGTAAGATCGATCTTTAGATTCGATGTCGATCTTTAGATTCGATTTCGATCTTTAGATTCAATGTCGATCTTAGATTCGATGTCGATCTTTAGATTCGATGTCGATCTTTAGATTCGATGTCGATCTTTAGATTCGATTTCGATCTTTAGATTCGATTTCGATTTTTTTTTTCTTTTTTTCTAGGCTAAATTAGTGTTGAATGTAGGTATTTTTCTGCGACTCGGGAGGAAAGCATCATGTTTTACAGCTCTGTAAGAGAGGGGGTATCGCAATTTGTGCATTAAAAAGCATAAACCTCATAACTTCTGAGGGGGGGGGGATAGTCCCCTGCGGGCCACTCCTTTAATTCGACACTAGGTTAAATCGTTATATTTTTGTTTAGAAGTCCAGTTATTTGAAGTATCAGTTTATTATGTTTTATTTTTCACGCTCGTCTCTTCTAATCCCCCCTTCAACGTCAGTTTTAACTTACAGGGCCGTTCGAAATATGCATACAGTATAAAAAATGTCCAATTCTCGGTCTATTTTATTTTAGATCCACATTTTAAATCCTTGACAAAAGATAAATAAAGGGTCGCCCTTCCGAACGTTTGGGGTTTATCTGCGCCCCGCCGGGGGGCATATTTTTTTGTTTCTTCAAAAGAAACAAAAAAAATTTTGAGGGGGGGGGGGGACTTGCACCCTCTTCCAATATACGCCTTAATATTTCGCTCATTTAATTTTCTACCATTTTTAACTTAAAAGTTTAAGCTACATAGCACCCCCAGAGCTGTGGACCCTTCCCCCCCTGTCGATCACTCACCTAATTTTGCTTATTTCTTCACTTCATTTCAATCTTTAAAAGGCTATAACTTTGCTTCTATAGGAGTTAAAGTGATGAGAAAAATTCTAGTATAGCTAAACATTTCTCGCCGTTTTTTAGGTGCGTTCGTAATTATGCAAATACGTAGCACCTATAGTGGTCGTTCAGTACGTCCGTCTGTCCGTCCGCATATAACAACGCAAAAACTACCCAACCGAATCGTTTGAAATTTAAAATGCATAATTATTACATAATTTTGTCGAGTCTTTTCAAATTTTATGAAAATCGGATCCATAGATCAAATACAGGGGTAATCAAAAGTATTCCATTACATTACTGTCAATGGGTAAAAAGTTTCAAATGCATTTTAATCGTTTGAAATTTAAAATACATAATTATTACATAATTTTGTCGACTTATTTCAAATTTTTTGATAATCGGGTCCATAGATCAATTACAGGGGAATCAAAAGTATTCAATTACATTATGGTCAATGGGGGAAAAGTTTCAAATGTATTTCATAGGTTTGAAATTTAAAATACATAATTATTACATAATTTTGTCGAGTTATTTCAAATTTTATGAAAATCGGGTGCATAGATCAATTACAGGGACAATCAAAAGTATTCTGTTACATTACGGTCAATGGGGAAAAATCTTTCAAATGCATTTTAATGGTGTTACACTCATTCGAACTTAATAAAATTTATATGCAACTATAAAGTACATATTATAATATACATTTTACATAATTTGTGGTGCAAAGAACATTTGTTATTGATTTGCAAGGCCACACAAAAGTATTCCATTGCATAAGGGTATAGGGAGAACTTATTTGATGAGCGTTTTAATTGTAATTCACTATTTACAATTTTATGAGATTGATATATGAGAGTATATCTTTAAAACTTCGTTATCGTACGAACGCACCTCATTTGCTACGCTTCACATGCAATTTCTAACCTTTTTTTTTTTTTTTTTTTCCAGTTTTCCGGTTGTCCCTATAGGACCTTTTTTGAGGGGGGGGGGGGGGCAGAGGGGGTTTTCCTTCATACAATATGTCTATTGAAAGCTTAGGCTTCATACATTACAAATCTAGCAAAAATTTTCTCCCATCATTTCAGGTCACGTTACGGACCCATAATGTGTTAAAATTTTAATTTTTCAAACTTCTTCAAAAAAAAAAAAAAAAAAAAAAAATACATATTACGAAATTGGGGGTTCGAACCCGCAATCGTTTGATTGCACACGTAATGCCTAAGCTTATTGGCCACCGAGTACTCAGCAGCGCTATTATTTCTTTAGATTGTCATCTTTAAATTCATAATATCTTTTGAATGGAATGTCCGATTTGAATAATTCAAAAAGTAATCTACAGATATTGTAACAGGCATTAATACAAAATGATTTATTTGGATAAGGATTAAGGTATCGATAGTATGGTCTAATTTTGGTTGATGTATTTATCGCGTTTTAAAATGTAAGAAAGTAGTTATAGTGAGTTAACTGCAATAGCTGGACATATGGTATCGCGCGGGTTTTTTTTTTTTTTTTTTTTAATAGAAATTATGTTCTTTAATATTATAGAACCTTTTTTTATTCATTTAAAAGAATTTCCTGGCGATTCAAAATTATATATCTAAACGATTTAAAAATACACACGTAATTATTCAAGGTTTCACTTCTATCGGCACTCTCAGAGTGCCACTATTTTTTTTTTTTTTTTTCATGTTCGTCCGTCCTACCGCCCCCCCCCCCCTTCCTCACCAATCTTAATTTACAGGCTCGTTCAAATCATGACTGCGGTTTTTAAAAAGTCTAATCCTCGTTCTATTTTGTTATAAATCCATATTTTGAAACCTCAACAAAAGATACATTTGGGCCGGGTCGCCCTTTTGTCCGTTTGGGATTCACCTTGTCCCCCTGGGTGGGGGGCATATTTTTTGTTTTTTCCACACCATCTCATGTAACATATCGTTATAAAGCTTTTATCTCCTCGTTTTTTTTCTGTTACTACCTCTCTCTCCACCTAGTTACAAGCTCTTGGCACTCTTTATAGTTTCAAAGAGTGCATGTTTCCCGCGGGCCACCCCATGAATTCAACACTAAGTTAAACACTATATTTTTGTTTAGAAGCTCAGTTATTTTGGTTATTAGTTAATTATGTTTTTTTTTTTTTTTTTTTTTTCAAGTTCGTCCGTTCTAATCCCTCGCCCTCCCCCCTTTCCTCGCCAATCTTTACTAAATGGGCCGTTCAAAATATGCATGCAATTTTTAAAATGTCCAATTCTTGTTCTATTTTATTATAAATCCTCATTTTGAAACTTCGACAAAAGATACATTTGGGCTATGGTCGCCTTTCCGTCAAGAGTGGGGGTTACCTGCCCCCTTGAGAATCGGGCATATTTTATGTTCTTCCAAACTATCTCGTGTAACATTTGGTTGGCATTAGAAAAAAAAAAAGTTTTTTTTTTTTTGTCTATACTCCTTGTTCCCCATCCTAGTTACACGATCTTGGCACTCTTTATACTCGGTTTAATGCCAAATTACTCAGTGTTGTTATTAGTTGAGTTATTTCTCTCAAATTTGTCAAAGTTTTTGTGTAAGTGAAAACCTTAAGTGACAATCATTTTAAAATTTAAAATTCTTAATATCCGACTCTAAAATCTGCAATAGCTTAATTCTATGCCTCCCTAAATGGGGTTGGGGGGGCGGGAGGCGGTAATTACGGTCCTGCTGATTGTCTAAGTTTTGGAATTAGTAATTTGGATCTTCTCTGTGTGAACCTAAATATCAAAATATCGATTCTAGTATCGATTCTAGAACTGAAAAATCGATTCTTATTATGATCGATGTTGTTTTATACGATATCGATTTTAATCGATTCTCAAAATTTCCAGAATCGCCCATCACTACTCTAAGTTTATTATACAGTGTTATGAAACAGAATTCCTTTAAGAAGGGAAATAAATTTAAATAATAACATTTACTTTACAAGTTTTCAAAAAAAAAAAAGGAAATTATTTCTGTTTATCATTTATTTAAATAGATTCATAAATTTAGAGTATAATTTAAAAACACCTGTGCTACAAAGATAATATTCCAACAATAACATTATTTTTGTGTAAACAAATTATTACAAAAAAATAAATAAATAAATAAATGCTTTTAACTGTAGGATTAAGAGGCTACTTCATTCAAATGAAAAGACACTTTGCTAATATTAATCCTGTGGAAGAAATCATAAATATTCCACACTATATCTTTTTTCATAACTCAATCCACCCTCTTAAAAGTGAACTTGCATCTCCAGTGATAATTATAGCATGTCATACAATTTAAATTAATATTTTGATATTAACCTTTCGCCGGGCACACAAATTTTCATCACATGAACCGGCGTGTATTGCAAATTGTACAACAGGTGAAAAAGAATAAATCATTGCTGCTTTATTTTAATTTTACAAATAATTAACTTACAAATATCATAAGTTATCTCTGATCACAATTTATGAAAATATTCCACAAAACTTATTTTAATATAAATATTAAAGCAGACGTTTAGATATATAAAAAGTTTCTTACCACTACAATCACAAAAAATAAAAACTAATAAGGAATTACTAAACAATAATTAAAGGTGTTCTTAACTGCTTTGCTCAACAAGTGCAAAATGTTTTGACACAAACTCATTTTTTAACAGAAAGTTATAAAATTGGAATACCTAACTATGGAAGCGATTTTGAATGGAACTTAGTTTTCTATTTTATGATAATTAAAATATCTATTCAGTTTTAAGCTATTTTGATCACATGATCACCCGCTTTTCGACCGTTTTTTCTGCTTTTGTTGGGAAATGGGCTCAAAAACGTCAACTTTGAAGGCTTGTTATGAAAGGTCTATTGTGAATTTAAAAAAACAGAAAATTGAGTGCAACTAGACAGTTTCTGAATAACAACCCTGCTAGTATCATGCATTTCTGAATAAAAATAAATTAAAGCATGTCACAAAGTTGCCCTTTTTGATTTAAGAACACCCTTAAGTAATTTCGGATTTACAGAATTAGTCACATTTCATCTATATTAGTTGCTTCACGTATCAAGCATAAGATTTGCTTATTTGAAGGCTGTTTGCAGATAAACCTTGTACATTTCATGCACTGTTAACAGATTGAAATGATAGTTGCAACTAATTGTGCAATCTGAAATAGAAAATAATTTCAGAAAGTGGAAAAAGAGAATCCAATATGGTTATTAACATCCTCTACGGCTTGAATTTTGTTTTAAAGAAGAAAGTGCATACTTTAAGAGTATAAGACGTTATACTTTTTACAATGGGCGCCCAACAGAAGGTTAAGTTCATTTGAGATTAGGAAAGTTATATTGAATGTACAATTTTAGATACCCATATTAAAATGTTTTTGTTTTTCAGTAAATAGCTTAATTTTATGCTGGTGTCTGAAAAATTTCATCCATTAGAAATATTTGCATGTAACTGTAAAAATCTTTGCAATATTTTAAGTGCCACATTAGAATTGATTGCTTAAAAAAGTTAACACACTTAACTGATGAATAACAATGCATATGATATACATTCAAGCACATTTAAACAAATCTTACAGTAGTCAATCAATAGTCATGCCAACATGATTAAAAACTAAAGTATGTTTTAAAAGTTTTGATGTTTTAGAAATTATATACTGAAACTTTAAGCAAAAAATTGACAGAAAAATAAAAATAAACATCAAATGATAAAAGAATACTTGCAGTTTTAAGTTATACATTACTAAGTGGTTTAAAAATAGTAGTTTAATTAGTTTCAACAGAACTTTTATTTGAAAAGTTATCGTTAATAACAATGTACAGTAGACTCCCTCAAATCCGCACTCCTAAAATCTGCAACTCTCTAAAATCCGCACATATTTTACGGATGTAAACAATGAAACATTCCGTTCAAATATAGATGCAAAAATTTATTTTTTCAGTTTTATATCAATTCCATCCATTTTTTAATTTATAATTTTTGTTAAGGTTATTGAATTCATGTTTTTTCATAAAGAAAGAATAATTTATTTCTGAAAAAATAAAAGATATTGCTAATACCATTGGTAATCACAATCTTACCAAATATATTTATGTATAAATCAAGCTTTTTTAGTTATTATGTCTGGCTAAACCTGAAATAAAGTTCCATTATTTTTTGATCCTGATGTGAATTAGTAATGTACCTTTATGAGGCAAGTTTCATTGAATAATTTAGAAAAAACACATTTCCTCTTTTATAATGAATATTTAATTGTACATTATTGATTATTAACTTTACCTTTCCTTTTAGTATTTTAATCATTTTAAAAAATACCTAAGTTTTTTATTATTTTAGTTTACTTTTTTTTTAAATATTTTAGTATATTGTATGCATTTATTATACTTTTGATTTCATTATTAATTACATTCAAATTATTTTTTTTAATGTAAACAAAGCAATGACCAGAAATTCGCAAAATTCTAAAATCTGCAAAACCTCTGGTCCCAAGCTGTGCGGATTTGAGGGAGTCTACTGTACATGATTTCATGAGCATTTTACATAACAATTAGAATTATTTCATTACCACAAATATAATTATCTGTTCATAAAACAAAGAAAAATTAATTTCTTGTAAACACTAACTTTACATGTTTGTACCTATGTTTGAAACATTAAACAAGAAATTTTAAATATGTACATAATTCAATTTTATACGTCTTATAATTGAATGATAAATTTTTTGTCATTCTTTTTTCATATAATTATTCTTAAATTTATAAGAATAAAATAAAAAATAAATAACATTGTCAGCAAAACCTTGCATTTTAAAAGTACAAATTTCACAGCTTTTATACTTTCAAATTTGTAAACAAACCAATGCCACCAAGCATAAGAGCCAAAAGTAAGGGTCAACATAATGCATTTTGCTCTTATTAAAATATATATGCAGATTTATTTTGATATATATGTACTAATATATATAAGTATTTGCATTTTAATGACTTACCAAAAAAGAAATATAAATTGAAGAACAAGTAATTCCTTGCCAATTTTCACGACAAATGGTGATTTCTCATTGAGGGTTCTTCATTCAGGACTCTGGAAATTTAAAAAGTTTGGTTAGTAAAAGGAGGTATTCTCTACTTCATATTGTATTCAACAGCAACAGCTTCTGCTCTTTTTTTAAATGAATTAACAGCTCATATTCAATTTCCACTAAAAAACTAAATCTACTCATGTAAACAGAGTATGGCTGGAAGTACAAATACAACCCACTACTACTTGGCATGACTTTTACAGAGAATTTGATCTGTAAACAGATACTTTTCTATGGGAGGGATTTCTAGTTTCGGCACTGGGGATCTCTGTGGCTCTGGGGGGGGGGGGGGGCACAGTATACATTTTTGAAAGGAAATGGCACCCTTTTCACCATTGAAAGCACAAAATCTAAAATCTTCCAGGGGAGGGGGGCAGTTACTCCATTGCTCTGACCATCCTCTGAATTCAACGCTGTACAACACAATTGTCTAATTTTAAATACAAATTTTTTTAATTAAAAAACATTTAATAAAGGAATTTTTAAAATGAAAATAAATTTTTATTGAATTTAATAGAAATAAACCTGCAGCTACTTTGATAATCCAAAAATTGAGTAAAAGCACAGTATTTTTATTTGTAGAGATTAATGTTCTACAAATGATTAAAGATTAAGATTAAAATTAAAGATTGATACCACTGCATCAAACCAAGCAACAAATTGAGTATCAAGAAGTATTTTTTGTTTTTTAATATTTAAAGTATTTTTGCAGTTTCACAGTCAGTTGGCACATTTTATCACATAATCAACAAAATTATTGTTTATATTTGTAAATAACTCTTATACAATTGTAATACTAAGAATTTTTGACGGCCAAATATCTTCAAAAGGATAATGAAAAAATGCCTTACTAATTTATTAATTTGTAATTAAATTCTGCAAATATTAAAATGCAGGATGCAGTGCTGACGTCAGAAATACATCTATGTACATAATTTTTATAACTTTCGCCTATCAGGAAATGAGGAAAAAAATAGTTTACAAAAATAAATTTTTGCATACATGAACAAAGTTCAATGAAAGAATAATAAATAACAATTCATTTAGTTAAAAGAAAAAAAAAACTTGCATTTTAACAAGTTTAAAACAGCTCATTTTTAAAACAATCATTAAATTTAAATTACAAATATTCTATCGGATAATATTGAGATTTAATATTCTATAATTAAAGCAATTTTATGACAAACCGAAACAAAATAAGACTGCATTAATACCAATCAGCTCCTATGAAACAAATGATTTGCTACCTTTGATTTAACAGTTCATTATACTAACGTCCGTTTAAATTAAATGTTTAGCACATAAAAACTTGGTTTAAGCAACTGATTCTAATACATAGCAAATTTATGAACTATAATTTCATCTTTTTTCAAGTTTGACAAACAAAAATAATAGGTAGAGAAGTTTAGTTTAACGGTAGCAACTGTAACATAATAAAATAATTTACAAAATATTAAATAACTTTTTAAAAAATCTACTTAAAAAAAAAAAAAAATCTAATTTTTATGCAAAAAGGTAACAAAAAAATAGCATATTAACAAAAGTAACACTATATTTTTATAATTGGAAAATGTTTTTTTATAACATTCACTTGCTTTACGAAAAATTAAAAAAACTTATGAAAAATAAAGTATTCTTTTGAAAAAAGGACTTAAATGAAACAGGGAAGAATAATACTTAATGATCCGCAATGAAAATTATACTAATAAAGGCATTTTCTTAGGTAAATTAAAATATAAAACATATACTAAACTCCATTATAAACTTACTTTTTTCCGTACGTCAGCTGTGATCAAAAATCCTCAGTTAAGATCACAGTTTTTCATGTCTACCTATAAAATGTCTTTGGTTCCATGGAAAAATCCAGCTAGATCCGGATTTCGATTTTCTTAACTCGATCGATAAAATGTTTAATCGAATTCTGTAGCTGAAATCGAACATTGGAATGGCGTCGGCGTGATCCATTCATGGTTGGTTCTTCCGATTGTATGGACGTTAGCAAAACAACTAAAAGATTATTATATTCAGCAAGTATGCCTGTTAATTTTTAAATATATTGATGGACTGAAATATTTATTGCTTTGGATTATTACTTAAAATATCCATACAAGACAATGATTAGTGAATCATAGGTAAATATTTCATTATTCTGATTTAAAACATTTAGATCTCTAATCTTTTTGAAGTATAATCATGTGTTGATCGTCCCTTCTCGTCAGATCAAACCTCAACCATTGTTGTTAACCATTTTGTCTCTCAATTTTATTTTTCTACATAGTGGATGTTATGTGCCTTTTGGCATACATTCATTGTGTTTAAAAAAAAAAAAAAAAAAAAAAAAAATCGATTATTTAAAAAATATATCAATTTTTCATCTTTTTTTTTTTTTTTTTTTTTTTTTTTTTTTTTTTTAAATGATGTATTAAATAGCTGTTTCAATTCAACTCAACTTCCTTAAATAAAATTGGATTTCTTAAAAATGAAATTTTCTCCTCATTTATTCTTTAAGATACTTTTATACATGTTGATCAAACTTCATAATTTGATACCAAATGTAATTAATCAATAAAAATTGGAAAAAACGATT
Organism: Maratus speculifer; assembly: GCA_964019185.1. Classification (NCBI taxonomy): domain Eukaryota; kingdom Metazoa; phylum Arthropoda; class Arachnida; order Araneae; family Salticidae; genus Maratus; species Maratus speculifer. The sequence continues at coordinate 278,898,300 of OZ025300.1, forward strand.
TAAATTACTAAAATTTGAGCTGAAAAATATACCTGCAGAGATAATGTTGACATTGTCCAACAACTCTCTAAAATCCACACATAATTTACAGATGTAAACAATGCAATTTTCAGTTAAGATGTTTGGACAAAATTTGACTTTTTGATTTTTATATCAATTCTATCAATATTTTAATCTGTAATTTTTGTTAATATGACTGCATTCATGCCTTTTCACGAAGGAAGAATAAATTTATTTCTAAAAAAATTCAAGATGTTACTAATATCACTGGTAGAGTCACCCGGGGCAATTCCTGGTCAAAAAGCATCAACATTCAATTATTACAAAATCTATCTAAGCTATACTTACCAATTTTGGCATGGAGTAAGCACATAGTGATGTCTATCTAATAAAATATCTATTTTACCATTAATGCACAGGTAATTTGAATAATTATACTTAATTAGTGACCAGGATTTACCCCAGGGATGGGGTAATTCCTGGCCACTTATGGGGTAATTATTGGTCACTCACATATTGAAGTAAATACATACATTTTTATATTATTAATATATTTACATTATTAATAAAATTTATTAAACTAATTATACTATTAATTTTATTATCTGTAGCTAATTAAACACTTTAACCTAGTTATTTCAGGGTTAAATGCAAATTTATTCAACATGAGAAAAATATACATGCTAAACATCTTTAGCCAAAATATTTTTTGTACAATTTGTATGCAATATTTATAGCTTCTATATCTACTATGAATGGATCTACACCTGTCAAATCAATAGGTCCATAAAAAAATATAGCGAATGTCAATTGTCTCTATTCTATTTCACTTTGTCCAGCGTAAGTTTCCTGCTCCTCTTTCCAAGAACTTTACACACACTTCACTGCCCTCTACTTTTGTAACTTTTCCAACATAAAACAGATCTTTATCATAATATACAGCGTAGTATTTATGCTCTTCTATTGAATTCTGTATGTTTTCAATTACATTTTTGCATTTTGCAATGATGATGTATTTTTATTCAACTGCACAATCACGGTTGACATATCTGGTGGTTCATCTGTGTCCTGATCTATGTTTTTCCTTTTTCGTATCCCCTTATTATCTTGTCTCTTTTTCATTTGATTGACCTTTTCTTTTATTTCTCTGTCACATTCTGCAACTAGTTCCAGAAAATCATTATTGGTTAGGACAGCAGCTTTTGTATCAATCTTTTGCCGAACATCTGAGCGTGCTACTGTTTTTGGTGTTTGTTTAAACTGTGTGCTTAGCAAGTCTTCAAAACGAGGTGGATGCAGCGGACCGACTGATAACTGTAGATGTTTTGCTTATGCCAACACTCGAAAAATTAGAAACAGATAAAATTGGTGCACAAGTGGATGGTGTGATCTCTTCTGTTTGAGATCAAGAAGTGTCAGGGTTAAATAGTAGTATGCTGCAGTTGTTTGAAAGTGTGCTGCAGTTAGTTGATGCTGATGATGAGCAATAGCCAACCTTTTTGAAGGAGAATGTTGAAGTTTATAAGATGCTAATTACATATAATTAAAATCAATGAAATAATGGCAATAGTAGGAAAAATAACAATGCATAATGATGAAAACAGTATTGGCCAGGAATTACCCCAGTGACCAAGAATTACCCCGGGAATATGGGGCAGTATTTGGTGCACTCCTGTAAATTATTTGAAATACAGTACCGGACCTCAAATCCGAAATCCGGACGACCCAAAATCCGGAACGAATAACGAAATCTGAAATTCCGCGACGATCTCTGATTAAAAAATTCTAAAAACTGTCCATAGATGGCGCAACGTGCGTGCATAATACAGTTCCAAGTCATTCTAAACTAAGCAATTGGACTCAATTCATTAATTTTATTGCAATGTTTTGTTTTTACATTACTTTTAATCCAAATTTACTAATTACTCTTCATTAAAACAGAAATTGCACCCCCTTCCACCCCCCCAAAAATAAATAACCACAAGGGAGAATTATTTTTAAAAGGGGATTACAATACACTTATAATATTTATATGTAAACATATTTTACTACACCTTCTCCTCCACTTTAAATTTTTTTAACATTTTTTCTCTTTCGGAAAAATTTTGTATGTAAATACCGTACCAAAAATATTTGTTCCTTATTTCAAAAGGGGGGGGGGAATCTATACAAGGTTTATTTCTGCATAACAAAACAAACTAATCCATTGAAAGTTAATGATCTCATTCTGATAACATTGATTTTCTACTTCGTACAGTTAAATAAACAAGTGAATAAGCAAAACATATGGCAGATGGATATCTTGTTTTTCTTCGCTTCCTTTTTTTCACTATAGTGGCCGTTTTTAAGGGGTATCCTAATTTTCGAATAACTAATTATATTTTAATAAAAATTTGTACCACTGTCTAATTTGCTATTATTGTAACATGCTGAAAATTTGAAAGAAATTCGTCAATTAGCAACGGAGATAAGTATTTTTTTTTTTTTTTTTTTTTTTAATAAAGGAAAGAACGTGGGAAAGAAACCCTATCACTGGAAACTCGTTGCTACAGTTTCAGAACAAACTTGGGGGCAAATGGTAGTTAAAAATGGTAGTTTTTTATCTGGCAACACTACAGAGTTCATATAATACTGTACTGTGCATATTCTCAATTCTGAAAATATCTGATATATTTATGAAAGCAGATCATTGAAATACGTTTTATTATTTTTTCATAAATGTTTATTTTTATTTTATTTATATTAATGCTACCTCAACCTTAGATTTCTTATAAATTATTTTTTTTTTAATTTATGTTTCTCTGTTCATTTTCATTGAGTCTAATTCGTTATAAAACTCCTAGGCCTAATGCGGCTCTAGTGATTTTCATTTTCTAAAAAATGTTTTTTATGTTGCTAATAAATGTGATGTGCCGTATTAAAAAAATTGTTAATCCTTATTTTAGATTGTTTTTGTAATCTGTTTTTCTCTGTTTACTTATACCTAACACGGCGATTCGAGATATCGATTCCTAGGCCTAACTCGGCTCTCGCGAGCAATAACGCATTTTCGTTTTCCAAAAGACGTTTTAATATTTTTAAGAATATGCAGTAGTATTTAAAAATATTTCTTATCCTTATTTTTATTTATTATTCTTATTTTGTAATTCGTCTATTTGGCTTTATTTACGCTAAGCCTAACTAGGCGATACGCGAAATAGTTTGCTTAACGGCATGCAAAATTTTGTCAGGGGCATGTACCATATCTGTTTAACTATTGTTTTGGTTGAGGACCTAAAATCTGGAAAATTCCGAAATCCAGAACGATCGCTGTCCCGACCAGTCCGGATTTGAGGTCCGGTACTGTAGTAGAAGTAAATCCAAAAATACTTTTCAGTAATTGAAGGAGTTCACAATTCAACCAAAAAGAGAAAGAAGAAAAATATTTAAAACTTTAGCTGTGACCAAGATCTTTGCAAAAATGTATCATAACTAAGGCCAATGTTATTTTACAGAAATTTAACAAGCCATTTCAAAAAGATTTTTTTTTCAAAATAAATAAACAGTAAACTCATAATTAAGCAATAAATTCCAATGAGGATAGTTCAGAGTACCTCTTTGATTTTTTTCAATTTGGTAAAGTGTTCTTAAAACATAAAAAGGACTGTGACCAGGAATTACCCCAGAAACTTGCTGACCAGGAATTACCCCGGGTGACTAAATCACAATCTTTTTGCCAAATGTATTTATGCATTAATCAAGCTTTTTTGATTAATAAGTCTGGCTAAACCTGAAATAAAACTTCCTAATTTTATCATTTTGATGCAAATTAGTAAAGCACCTTCATGAAGCAAGTGTTCTTGAGTAATTTATGAAAATTGCATCTCCTTATTATAATGAATATTTAACTATACATTATTGATTATTTTTTTACCTTTGCTTTTAATATTTTAATTAATTTAAAACTACATTTTTATTATTTTAATGTATTAGTTTACTTAATTATTTTAATATTTTACTCTATTGTAAGCATTCATTATACTCTCAACTGCATTACTAATTATGTTGAAATTACTGTTTAAAAATGTAAACAAAGCAATGACCAGAAATCTACAAAATTCTAAAACCAGCACAACCTCTGGTGCCAAGCTGTGTGGATTGGAGGGAGTATATTGTACATCATATCTGAAAATTTCATTGTTTACATCTGCAATGAAATGCAGATTTTAGATATTTTGCCAATTTTAGGACTGCAGATTTAAAAAAGGCTTTTGTATGTACAAAATCTTACTTATGTGCAGATACTGTCTTTTGTCTACTGTATAGTTAATGTTGGCAATTTAAAAAAAAAAAAAAACTTAAAATAAATATTTTCAGACATCATGAGAATTTTGAAACAATTTACCTGAGTAGCAGAAACTGTTCAGTACTGCAGTGGACACTGCACGATCATTTTACACCTTTCAAATTAATCCACTAGCTTAAAAAAAGGTTGAAAAAAAAAAAAAAAAAAAAAAAAAAACAGAAATTTACTTTGTCTCTAGATTTATGGTATTTGATTCATAATTTTATTATTTTCTTAATAAAAACAGATTTTTCTTACATTGTTGATTTAATAAATTTAGTCCAGCTGTGTTGGATCACAGATAACATTTATGTATTGCAATTTGACACAGGAAATTCTACTTCTAGTCAACTTACTAGATTATTTTTAAATGTTAATTTTGCCTTCCTTAATTTGACTGGATAATTGTTTTTTTGAGTTTCTCTTGCATGTAAGCAAAGTGTTGTTGAGCAGGAAGCAGCTGCACCAGTGTTGAATTCAGACACTTTTCTCCGGGAGGGATTTCTGTGGCTCTCAGGGAGGGGGGGGGAGAGACATCTCATTACTCCGGGTAAAATCCCCCCCCCTCCTTATTAATTCAACTTTATCTTCTTAATTCAGATTCTTTTGTTTAATGAAAAAAAATGCTATTGTTACATTAACATATTTTCACTATTCATGTGGGTTATTCTCAAAATAGGAGACTTTTTCAAAGAGGGAAATTTAAAAAAAAATATTGTTAGCAAAATTTCTGAAAAAAATAGGTGGTGTTAATATAGTACAGTAAAACCTCCATAACGGACACTCCCGAATAGCAGACACCTCTATTTAACGGACAGTTTTCCGATCCCCACTCCCAAAACCAAAATTTTTGTATGTTTAACCTCTAAATAATGGATATTCCAAATAGCGGACACTATTTTCGGCGATAAAGGATGAAAAAGTATTTTTTAACAAGAAGACGAAAAAAAAAGTTAAAAGGTCTCTAAATTTATCAGGGCAAAGTGTCACAACTTTTGTGATCACGGATTAATGTAGAAGAAATTTCTCCTTCACGTCCATTGTTGAATTCTTTGAATTGACTGGGAGGGACATCTCCCAGAGCATTCCAATGTCTATGTCCCCCTGGAAGATTTCATGATTTTATGTTTTTAATGATCAAAAAGTGTAATCCCTATCCCCGCTCGGAACTCTATAATGACCAATAACATCACATTGAAAAACAAATTACACGTAATCACAAGCAAAAGTAAACTTTTATAACAGTTTTTTTTTTAAATAAGAATGTTATAAACAGCAGTTAAAAGTGTGCACAATTTTTAAGTTTTATTGCTTAAAAAATAATTTTAATTTCTCATTAGTCATATAATAGAGGTTTTAGAACATATAAATGTCAATTGATGAAATATTAAGCATTTCTTAGCAATTTTTGTATTTCTGAGGTTTTTCCAATAGCGGACAATTTTTGCGTTCCCAAGGTGTCCGTTATTTAGAGGTTTTACTGTATTAGGTATACTTTACATGTAGTCTGCAGAGCTAAATATATAAAAATTCACTTAAAAAAAAAAAGAAAAAAAAATAGTATTTTATGAGTTATGCCAATGACAAAACAAATTCCCTGGAATAAATATATTAAAATTTTATTTTCTTTCTGTTTCAATATTTTTTTCTACATTTATTAGCCTTCCTTTTTAGCAAAGAGTTTCCATTTTTAACTATTTTTATTCTCCTGTAAGATGAAATAATTCTACGCCCTTAAGATTCTAAGGTTTTCGCTGTGATCTGGGTTTTCTAAAAGTCATCACTGACTATTTTTATTTGCCCCGATTCTTTTGTTTTTATATATATCTGATGTTTAAGTTTTTGCTGTTTATAGGTATTTTCTTTAATTTTCTCCCTTCTTTTTTTTCACATTCTCTTTTAAGTTTTTTTTTTCTCTCTAGCTATTCTCATACTTTCTCCCATATTCAGATTAGTCTTTTAAAAAAGAACAAGGACCAAATTAAAATTCCATATAAAAAGAAATGCGTTCTTTTAAAATAATAAATAAGATATTTCTAGAATATTTTTAATAAATTCAACATTGTTAACCAAAGAGCAAACTTTTTTTACATGAGCAATATTCTGACACTAACAATGTAAAAAGCTGTCTTAGTGATTTTCAGACAGATTTAATGCATATTTTAGGGATAATAAATGTAATACTTAAATTTATATGTAAAATTAAACTTTAAAAAATATTTATAAAGGATACAAGATAAGTACTGGTTACATTTATGCACATAGGTGCCATTAGCATGGACAGAAAAAAAAACATGCTAATGACATTGGTATTAGCCCATGCTAATGACAAATTTTAATTTAAATAAGATTATAAGCCATAATATAATCACAATCCAATATTCCTTTCTAGGGCTTTTTAAAACACAAAAGTTCCATGCAAGTAAGTAAAATAAAAATTTTAACTATAAAATAAACATTTTAACTATAAAATAAACATTAAAATTATTATCCATTCTAATGACACACAATTGATGTACTCACCTAATATTTAACTTCTATTCTTAAAATAAAACACATGCTTCAGGCTGATTTTCAGGCTGAGTAAAAATAGCTACTTGTTGCTATGGAGAAACTTGATTTTTTTCAAACTATTTTCATACATGAAAATGAAATTTTGATTAAGGCCCCCTGTCCTCGCTCGAGGAAACTCTCGCGAGCTAATGCTATTCCTATGGGGAAGCATTTTTCTTATAACTCTTTCGCATTTTGAGATTTTTGAATAATTTTTTTTGCATTGGATAGCTGAGGTCCCTCTCAAGTGTGCTCCTTGATTATTTTTTCGATTTTGGTTGCAGATATATTTTTTAAAAAGCACTTTCAGTTTCGAAACCAGTTTTGAAAGTGAAACTAACTTTGTAAAAAATATCTGCAACCAAAATTGAAAAAGTAAAAAAGGTGCGCTGTCGGCATGCACCTCAGCTATCCAATGCAAAAAAAATTATTCAAAAATGTCAAAATGCGAAAGAGTTATTAGAAAAATGCTTCCCCATAGGAATAGCATTATCTCGCGAGCGTTTCCTCGAACGAGGATAGGAATCAGCTGTTAAAGTATGTCCTTGTTTTGAAAATAGAATATGGAGACAAAAACTTTAATTCCTTAGTTATATATTATAATTTTATTTTTAAAAAGAAATTTATTGGATAAATCCTCTCATTGATTAATTTAAAGAAAGAATAACATTTATTTTATTTTATAAACATGATATTAACTCTTCAAAAATGTTAGTATATACAAGGCACAGCTGCTGTGGACAACCATGCTAATGACATTTTGAACATTTATTCTGTTATTTTAAGGTGTTTTTAACTAAAAAGTGAGTAATTCTTGAGTGCAAATAATGAATAATATTGAGGCAAACTTATCTAAATATAAAAACGTGACAAAAAAACTCTCTCTTTTTTTTTTTTCATGCCGAAAGACTGAAATTCTCCCATTTTTTGAGAATCACCCATGTAGCAATGCATCCTTTGTTCAGCAGATACAGCCAAAATACATTTTTCCATGCATTTTCTTGCTGGTCAGGGGTGCACGACCCATGTTTCTATAAGATTCTTGCTTGTTATCTTCTTCCTAAGCTACATGTTGATTATTGAAAAAGAGTTCTGATTCTCCCTATGCATAGTGTTGGTTTCTATAGTGTAATGCTTCTTAAGAAAGTAGTGCTTATATGCTTATCATGCATGTCATTTACTAAAAGTTAGAGAGAATGTGTATTAAATGATTTAAAGAAATTCATAGTTTCTAACCCTAAAAGTAATTTTAAAGTGACCTGTCTCTCATTTTTCGATTTGCCTCACTAATGTAAAGTTTATGGCCATTTGATGCATTCATATATTTAAAATATCTCTTTTGGAAATTAATATTTTGGAGCTTCTATTTTTTGTGTACACTTCTTAAAAAATGCCTCTTTTTTTTTTTTTTTTTTAGTTCTTAAAATAATTCAAACATCTATGTTTAATTTTATGTGAAGTTTAAAATCTTACTGTTCTCAGCTTTTAACACTTAAAATATTAAATTAAGCACAGATTTTAGAAATATTTTTAGAACTGAAAAAAGAGGCATCTTTTAAGAAGTATACACAAAAAAAATAGAAGCTCCAAAATATTAATTTCTAAAGGAGATATTTTAAATATACAAATGCATCAAGCATCCTAGATTTAACATTACAGAGGATTCCAAAGCTGGGTAACCAGCACCCTAAAATGCATATATGTCATTTTTAACAACCTTTGTTGCTTTTGAGTTGTATGTAATAAAAACCCCAATTGAGCGACCATTCTGGTTTGCAGAAAGAGCAAAATATCATTTTGTATCAACAGATAGTGATTGTAGTACTTGTTTTATTTTTAGCCAGCATGACAAGCTTTGTTTACAATCTCATCAGGTCTTAAAGGGCTAAAATTTTGTTCATAAAATTTTCAAAAGAGCTTAAAACTTCCATAACAACTCTACTAACTATTCTTGAATTCAATTCAACAAAAATGAAAATGAGGAGTAAACAGTTAAATGATTCTGGAAAGCTTTTTATTATTATTATTATAAATATGAATATTTTAAACTTTTCTTGACATATTTTTTCTTTTTTAGGTCATATTCTTGTGGTGCTTCAGACCTTTCGAAACCACTATCACCCATATTACCATTGGTCATCAAATTACCAGAACTTCCTTTGCTACAACCACAAGAAAAATGAGCATGTTTGTTTTACTACTTGTCGTAGACTACTGTTAGTGATATTGACTTTTTGAATTTCTATCTGAAACTTTTTAGATATAGAGAATATTTTATTAGCTTTAATAATGAAGTATGTTCTGGAGCCATCCCTTGAGCATATCACTAATATTAAGATAGCTGTTGCATTATGCTTTGAAGATGATGTTAAGAATTTATTGCGAAAATTTTATTTACCATCACGTCGAGGAATTAAAACAAAATTGATAGAAATAGAAAATATATTAGTACAAAAAGTAGAAAAACTTCCATTACCAAAAAATTTGAAAGAAAAACTATTATGTCTTACTAGACCTGTAGGTTTTCAAATTTCAAAATGGAAGCAATTTCATAGCAATTGTAATATTAGAGTGAATCTACCAAAGGAATTTTTTTGGACGCCCCAAGGGACAATAGATAGAAAGAAAACAGCAGAAGGGATGATTAAGAATAAAAGTATCAATATAACTGAACGTTATAAGTTGGCATGTATTTACTGCTTTGAAGATGACATTAAAAAATTATGGGAGAAAATGTCTGAAGATTGCAGAAGATATTTCTACGATCAAGACGAACCATTATATGTCAATGAGAATGAATTGGTGGTGTTTTGGACATACCACCTAATGGGAGAAGTGGATAAGTTGGACGATCTCTTTTTCAAAAGAATGAATCGCCAATGTTCTCTTTATCAATATCTCTTTGAAATTGCAGCAACAGATGGTAATAGAGCAGCGACTGAATTTTTTTTAGAAAAACTTACCCCAGTGGAAAGAGAATTCTTGTTAGAGACTGTAATATCTCTATCTGTTATTCGTTCCAGTGTGAGAGTAGGATTTCTGAAAGAAAGCGTTTCTGATATTTTCTGTTTTCTGCTCTCTGAACTAAATGAAGAACAGCAAATAGAAGTATTTAAACGATGTGGTTATCAAGTTTTGATATGCTTTTTAGATTGGCCACTGCAAATTTTCTTCATGGAAATGGCAAACTGTATGTGGAATTACCTTGACGAAAGCATTTATGGTGAGTTATTGCTCCAAATCACTGATAAGATTAAACATGGGTATAAAGATTATGATTACCGAAAGCTTTTTGGAGAATTTTGGAAGAAAACCTCTAATGATTACAAGAAAAATGTTTTTTGGAAAAACTTTGATGTTCGTATAGTATCTGATCTTTTTGAGATTAGAGACAAAGATAACATTAACTTGATCTTTCAAGATGCAACTCCTAAAGATAAAAAGTATCTTATTTACAGCAATGATGCAAAATATATTTGCAAGGAATTGACAAATAGTGATCAGTTGGATTTACTCAAATACTTTATCAAAGAATGTCTACCCTCAGAGGATGAAGTAATAGAATTTAAAGACAACTTACAGAATGGTAATGTATGGTTTGAAACCGTAACAAAAACATCAATCAATAATTGGACACAGACGTTCCTCTGTGTATTAGATGACATTAGTTCTGAGTTTAAGAAAAGAAAATGTGAGAAGGGTGACAGCTAGTAAAACTAAGAGAATGTGTAGAGCATAATTCAAAAGTGTGGCTCACAATTCAGAGAAAAAGTATTGTATTTTATGTACCACTAACAATAATTCAACTGTGATTATTTTCATAAAATATATGTTCAATTAAATTTCATTTTAATCTTTATAATTTAAAATATTTTTATTATTTGCAATGCTTCAAACATGTATTCATTATCAAATAAAATGTTTCTTTAATCTATTATTTATAGATAAATATTACAACTTTAAAAATGTTCTAACCACGACCCTCATTAAGGGAGGTGGGGGGGGGGTGAGAAAAGCAGCCCCCCCTACCCTAAAAAAATCACACATACTCTTACATGCAGTAAATTTAAAAATTTGTTTTAAGTTTATATAAAAACTATAATTCACTTTCTACTTCTAATAGACTTTGCAAAAGTCACAAATTGAGAATATTATTAACAGTTATGAAAGAGTTCCTCCTAAAGGAGGAATTACACCTTTTTTAAATAAAATTTGGATTTTCTTTGGATGGATGCAAATAAAATATTGGGAGCAAATAGAGGGGAGGGAGGTCTGAAAGATTTGATAATCAGACATTTTATCTACTCTAACTCTTGGAAATTGTTTCTGAATTGCTGTAAACAGAAAAGTCATCAAATCAAAGGCAAACTTTTATAATAAGCATCTGAAAGCCCAAAAGCAGAATACTTTACAATGGTCTGCAATGAAATTTAGCTGATCAAAAATTTTCTGCGGGAATTGTATGAGTTTTTTTCATGTCCAATTGATGATTTTCACAAACTTTTTAAATAAATAATTAAAGAATATTGAGATTTTTTTTTCCTTCGGCTACTAAGCAATGACTTTCCAGAGGTGGTTCTGAGTTTAGAAAAAAAAAAAAAAAGAATTCTGAAATTAACAGCAAATTTTCTAAAATATTACAACAGAGGGAGATAAAATCTGTTCCCAGCACTTTTTTTTTCGCCTCTTTGACGAAATTTGCAGTTTTTACATGATGTTCTGACAAACAATTGAGTTATTATGCGATCTTTAGACAAAATTTGTGTTTCTTTCGTAATCTTTTGACGAAATATTAAATTATTATGTGACCTTTTGACAAAATTTGTGTTTCTTTCGTGAACTTTTGACAAATTTTGCGGTTTGTGATTTTTTGATAAAATGTAAGGGAAGTTTTTTTTCACAATCTTTTGATAAAATTTGCTGTTTTTTGCAATCTTTTGATTAAATTTTCCGTTTTTTCGCGATTTTTTGGTGAAATTTGCCATTTTATCACGGATTTAACAGAATTTATTGCTTTTTCACGATCTTTAGACGAAATTTGCCATGCTTCACGATCTTTTAAGGAAATTTGCCTTTTCCCCCCCCCCTTTGTTTTTTTTTGCACGATTGATGAAATTGATTTTTTTTGGCGGCTATTTGTCGAAATTTGCGATATATTTTCGTATATATAATCGATTTAAAAAAAAATTTTTGGAATTGACTGCTTTAATTTTTCGGAAAATTCAGAACCCTTGTGAATGTCTCGATTTTTCCTTTGATTGAAAGGTGAATATTTTAACTGATTACTTGAAATATTCTGCAGAGAAGTTCGTTGTTCTGCGAGGTACGTTGCACTTTTAAGCATATTCTGCTTTGGGGTCTGAAAATGAAAGTAATGTAAATGAAGTTCTTGAAAGTTGATTAAAAGAGAAAGGAAGTTTCCTTAAAATTCTGTTTGGAATACAGTAGACTTCCTCAAGTCCACACAGCTAGGGACCAGAGGTTGTGCAGATTTCTGGTGATTGCTTTGTTTATATTTTTTAAATAGTCATTTGAATGTAATTAAAAATGCAGTCAAAATTATAATGAATGTTTAGAATATATTAAAGTTATAAAATAGGTAATAAACTAAAATAATAAAAATTCAGATAATTTTTTAAATGATTAAAATGTTAAAAGCAAAGGTTAGTATATTAATGTATTTTTCCTAAATTCAATAAAATTTGCTTCATGAAGATACATTACTCATTCACATCAAAATCATAAGATAAGAAAGTTTTACTTCAGTGTCAATACATATAAATAAAAACATTTTATATTTATTTACTTAAATAGGTGTCACAAAAATAAAAATCTTAAGTATGCTGACATGTTTCGGTTCAGTAGTAAAGACCGTATTCATAACACATATACAATCAGTAGAAATGAATGACACTGGATACAAAAAATAATCCAAAAACACTAAAAGGCAAACACTGTACCCTCTATGATCACAAATAGCCTACGCTACCATGGCTCCCTCTATCAGACTCACTTTTTAAATATTTATTAAGGAATTCCAACCATAAAATCAGAATATCAAAGGAAAAAGTATCATTATACATTCTATCCCTCCTAGAATATATCAGGAGGGATCTATGAGAGATATCCCTCAATAGATTCACAGATGATTGACTTGCAGTATAATCTTGAAATAAACACTAATCTACTATCCTTGAAACAAATCTTTACCTTCCTCTTTAAAAACAACCTTGACAACGCAGTCTTATCCTTACCAAGTTTAATGTCAGATTCATGCTCTCCCCTGCTAATCCCAAACTTCCTACCTGTCATACCTATATAATAATTAATACCCCCCCTTCATTCTCATATGGAATTTCATACACCCCAGTGAGTTCATCTTGTGCAACCGGATCAAAAGCTTTATACAGAAAATGTTTCAATTTAAGAGGTGGTTTAGTAACTAATTCTACCTTAAACTTCTTTAATTTAACTTTAAGTCTCTCAAATTTACCCTTTATATACGGACACAATAACCTTTTAACTCTAATAACCTTCCTCCTCTCACACGCATTATCAACCAAATTACAATTAATCTGTGAATTATTTTTACCCTTATAATTTTTAATCATTTATTAATTTCATCCTTTTTGTAATTTAGCAATACTAAAAATATAATTCAATTCCTCATTCAAAAAATCATCTGAACAATTACAAAATGTATGATTAACCATGAATCAGAATGTGGAAAACTTTTATCCAAAGGATGAATACGCTGAAATTGGAATAATATGCTGACTACTAATACCCTTCCTATAAACTTTTCTTTTTTAAAACAGAATCCTCTCTCATAAGCCACACGTCTAAAAATGAAAGAGCACGATCATTTTCTAATTCAAACGTAAACTGAATATTCTTATCCAGTCTTAACATCACCAACAAAATCAATAAAAGACTCAACCCCCCCTCCCAAATTAAAAAAACATCATTAACACACCTCTTCCAAAATTTAGGAGCCTTCTCAAACTTTGCGAAAATATTCTCTTCAAAAGGTCTCATTTTAAACTCTGCTAAAAAACTTGAAATAAGAGAACCCATAAGGACACCCATGTTTTGTTTATAAGTTTTACCGTCAAAAATAAAATAATTACTTTGCACAATCAACTGCAATCCATATTTCAAAGTACATTTTATGCTATCATTATACATTTCTGCATTGTCAATCCTCTTATTAATTTCACCACAAACTTCAAAAATGTCAATTGATGGAAAAAGAGATTTAAATCCATACTTGCCAATAAACAGTCATGAGGAATCGCAAGTGTCCTAATGCTTTCAAAAAATCCCGCAGTGGAATCCACAACATACTCTGATGGCGGCAATAACCCCTTCAAAATAAGCACAAATGCCTTTTCTAAATAGTAAGTCGGTGCTTGGCACCTTGTAACAATGGGGTGTAGTGGATACTCTTTATGATCCTTTAATCTACCTATCATATGTGGAATCACACCCTGTTTATTAATAAACGATCTAACTTTAACATTATCTGGCCAACAGCCTTTTTCAATAACATCTTTCACTCTTTTGTGTATTTTATTCAAAGGAGATTTTTCAATTATGGAACAGACCATTCTGGTAACAGCTTTTTGCATTTTATCTTTATATTAATTTTGATCCAAAACAGCAATCCTGGTGGACTTGTCAGTTTGTATGAACAAAACCTCTCTATCCTTTCTCAGATTTTGAACAATGTTTAACTCAGATGTATTAAGATTTAAAGATCTTTTCATATATTTATCTAATTGAGTAAGCATTTTATTTCTAACCTCTTTCCTTATTTTCACTATCCACTTTACCAATTATACATTCTGCTTCCATAATTAAGTTCTTAAGGAATTGCTTCTGTTCAAACATAAATTTCAGGCCTTTATTTAAAACATCTAATTCTCTCTCATTAAACTCCTTCTTAGATAAATTAACAATTTCTACCTTCTCCAAACTCTCCATTATCCTAGGACCACGAACAGATCCTTTTGACATCAAAATCAACTTCTCCACTTTTTTCTTAAGTTTAGCCACTTTAAATGGTTATGAATCTCCCTCCATCTCTCCTACTTTCTAGTCAATAAATCGAACTTTTCAATCCAAATACCATTACTTTCAAGGTCAACATTTTAAAGATCACAATAACTAATAACTTCATGTAAGCTTCATATGTTCTTATATTCAAAAGATTTGAATATAAGAACATATGAAGCTTACTGCTGTGAACCTTGTATAGCATGCATATAATTTTGTTGTTCTTTACCACATCACATAGTACATAATCAATTAAAAGAGATCTCCCATATTAGAGAATGTAATACAGTTGTGGCTGCATGTGCCAAATCTAGCTCCCCTGCTGGCAAAACCAGTCTTCTCCTGGCAACCCTTGCCGACGAGGCAAGCGCTCTCGATAGCGTCGTCACTACGCTCGGAGCTTCCGTCTATCTAGCACGTCTTTTAGCCAGCTCTGTTACTTACTTTTCCGAGCGTGTCATGTAACAATTTGATTTGTAAATATAATTAATAAATATCTTTGTTAATACATAACTGAGTCATGTCAATCGACTACAACAGTGGTGACCCTTTATATCCTTCTCCGATGCTTGAATGAGAAAGACGATCTTCAGGGGCCGGACCACGTGCTACGCCGAGATGAAAGAAGGTAAGATGCATGTTTCATTTCTCCTCTGGTTTGGTTAGGAATTGTACCCAATGCTAAATTAATATCTTTTATTCAAAATTTATTTGTTCAAATATTAATTTGTATTTCATATCATTTAACATTTTGGGGGACAGTATGCCCGACGATATAAATAATAGCTCGAATAACGTCCAAGTTGCAAAATTAGGTGTCAAATTACCGCCTCTTTGGAAAACTAACATCAAACTTTGGTTTGCTCAAGCCGAAAGTAATTTCGATCTATCTGGAATTACTGTCGATGCGACGAAATATAATAATATCGTCGCAGCGATCGATCCGGAAACATTGTCTGCAGTGTCCGACATTTTATTAAACCCCCCATCAACCGATAAGTATAAAACGCTAAAGGATAGGTTAATTCAAGAATTTTCCGAATCCGAAAACAAACAAATTAAAAAATTGCTCTCAGAATTACAGTTAGGAGATGAAAAGCCCTCCCACTTACTAAGAAAGATGCAACAGCTTGCCAAAAATTCGATTACGGACGATTTTTTAAAAAATTTATGGTTTCAGAGGCTTCCAGCCGATATGCAGAGTATTTTGGCAGTAAGTTCCGAATCGTTGGAAAACCTAGCTAAAATGGCCGACAAAATTGCCGAAGTACGTTCCGACTCGAGCAGTGTGTACGCGATCGGTGAAAGCTCGCACGGTAAATCGGCGCTTGCTGCCGGCTCGCCGCTTAACGAAATATCCGCCCTCCGCGCGGAGATTGCAGCGTTGAGTCAAAAAGTTGAAAGATTGTCGCGGTCGCGTTCGAGAAATCAGTCACGTGGGCGACATTTCAAATCGCCGCATCGGCAATCCAGATCTGACGAATTTTGTTATTATCATCAAACCTACGGCAAAAAAGCGCGCAAATGTCAGGAGCCCTGTAAATATGTAAAAGAACAATCGGAAAACTAAAGTCGGCTATCGACATTCAAATTTCGGCGACTTCAACGCCGATAGCCCTTAAATCGTGTCGCCTATATGTTTTTGATAAGAAATCACATTTTAAATTCCTCGTTGATTCCGGATCTGATGTGTCATGTATCCCTCCCCCTAAAAATGCAAAAAACTTACAGCCAGATTCATTACAACTCTTTGCTGCAAATAATACTAAAATATCAACATTTGGCACAAAATTACTCAATGTGGACTTAGGGTTAAGGCGTAGTTTTGATTGGAAATTCCTAATAGCAAATGTACCAATGCCAATTATTGGAGCTGATTTTCTAGAAAATTTTGGCCTTCTTGTTGACCTTAAACGTCGTAGGCTCACTGATAGTGTGACAAAACTTTCACAAATTGGGACATTTGCACAACAGTCTGAAAACTCTGTCAAACTTATTTCCGGCAATTCAGTATATCATAAAATTTTAACAGACTATCCCAATCTTACAAAAATAAATTTTAAACACGAATCAGTGCCACATAATACTGTACACTATATCGAAACCACTGGACCACCAGTTCACAGTAAGCCGAGACGATTAAATCCCAAACTATACGAATCAGTTAAAAAAGAATTTCAGTACATGATTGATCAGGGCATATGTAGACCCTCTAAATCACCATGGTCTTCGCCAATACATGTAGTTACTAAAAGTTGTGGTAGCATCCGCCCTGTGGGAGATTATAGAAAATTAAATGCATGCACTACACCAGACAGGTATCCAATTCCTCATATTCAAGATTTTTCAAATGCTCTTCATGGAAAACGAATATTTTCTAAAATTGATATTGTTAGAGCTTATTTTCATATCCCTGTACATCCCGATCACATACCAAAAACAGCAGTCATTACACCATTTGGTCTTTTCGAATTCCCTTTTTTAAATTTTGGATTATGTAATGCTGCACAAACGTTTCAGAGATTCATGAATGAAATTCTAGGAGATTTACCCTTTTGTTTTGTCTACTTAGATGATGTGCTCATTTTTAGCCAAGATGAGGCTGAACACAAAAACCATTTACGTATACTATTTGAAAGACTAAATGCATATGGACTTACAATTAATGCCTCAAAATGCTTATTTGGTGTTACGGAAATTTCCTTTTTAGGCCACCTTGTTTCACAACATGGCACAAAACCCCTCCCTGATAAGGTTGCACCCATATTAAATTATCCCCAACCTCAAACTATCAAAGATCTTCAAAGATTCCTTGGATTTTTGAATTTTTTTCGTCGGTTTTTGCCAAACGTCGCAAAACATCAAACTGTCCTTAGTAACTATTTAAAAGGCGCTAAGAAAAATGACAAAATGAAAATTGAGTGGTCGGTTGAGGCTGACAGAGAATTTAAAAAATGTAAAGAATTAATTGTAAATGCAACCCTTTTGGCTCATCCAAAACCAGATGCTAACCTAGTCTTGCAAGTAGATGCTTCAGATTTTGCAATTGGTGGAGCTTTATCACAATTAGTTGAAAACGAACTGCAACCCCTTGGGTTTTTTTCCCGCAAACTTTCCCCAGCTGAACGTGCTTACAGTGCATACGATAGAGAACTACTTGCAGCGTATGCTGGTATTAAACATTTTCGTCACATGCTTGAAGCGAGATGTTTCACACTTTTTACCGATCACAAGCCCTTAACATTCGCTTTCCAGCAGCGCACTGATAAGCATTCGCCAAGGCAGTCTAGACAACTAGATTTTATATCACAGTTCACAACCGATATCCAACATATAAAAGGATCGGAAAATGTCACTGCAGACACTCTTTCTAGAATCGCTTCAATCGCTATGCCAAATCCTATTGACGTTGATGAAATTTCACAATTACAAATAAATGACCCTGAATTACAAAATTTACTTGATAAACCGCAAAATTTGGAACTAAAAAAAGTAACCTTACCTGGTCATACAACTCCTATATATTGTGATTTTTCTACTGGCGTTGCCAGACCATACATTCCTATCTCTCTACGAAAACAAATTTTTTCCCAATTGCATAATTTGTCTCATCCTGGAATCAGGAGTACTACTCGGTTGGTGAGAACAAGATTTATTTGGCCTTCGATTAATAAAGATTGTGCAACTTGGGCAAGACAATGTATTCCTTGCCAGAAAGCTAAGGTTAACAGGCATACTAAATCCCCATTGGGTTCATTCCCTAGCCAATCTAAGAGATTTGATCATGTCCATCTTGACCTCGTTGGCCCGCTTCCACCTTCCCAGGGTAACTCTTACTGTCTTACCATGATAGACAGATTCACAAGATGGCCAGAAGCTGTGGCTATTCCAGATATCAGTGCTCACACAGTAGCCACAGTTTTCTACAACCAATGGATTACCAGGTTCGGTTGCCCTTCCCATATCACAACAGACCAAGGAAGGCAATTCGAAAGTGTACTTTTTCAAAATCTGTCCCATTTCTTGGGAATAAAACGGATTAGGTCTTCCCCATATCACCCACAAGCTAACGGCCTGATCGAAGAATTTCACCGCCCACTGAAAGCCGCCTTGAAAGCACATAGCACTGACCAATGGACTGCAGCATTGCCCACTATCTTACTTGGTTTCCGCTCGGTGTTCAAAGAGGACATCCAGGCGACAGCAGCAGACCTTGTCTATGGCACAACTCTTCGGCTTCCTGGTGAAATTTTCGTCCCCACTGAAACTGATGCATCACCGCAGCAACTTGTTGAATGTCTAAAGCAGCATTTTAAGGACATTCGTCCAACACCTGCATCCAGACATGGGACTAAATCAATTTTTATTCACCCACATCTAAAAGACTGTTCGCATGTGTTCGTCAGATATGACGGTGTGAAAAAACCTTTACAAAATCCCTATGATGGCCCATTTAAGGTGGTAGACAAATGTGAAAAAACTTTCATTATAGACTTCAATGGACGTCAAACCACCATTTCCATCGATAGGATTAAGCCAGCTTTTCTGGCATGTGACATTCCCACTCCTAGTGTACCAGACTCTGTACCACTTCAAACACAAACAAAACCCACCGTTACTCGGTCGGGACGAACTGTGCGTTTCCCGGCCCGGTTAAAAGAATGATGTGTAATATTGCGGGGGGAGTGTGTGGCTGCATGTGCCAAATCTAGCTCCCCTGCTGGCAAAACCAGTCTTCTCCTGGCAACCCTTGCCGACGAGGCAAGCGCTCTCGATAGCGTCGTCACTACGCTCGGAGCTTCCGTCTATCTAGCACGTCTTTTAGCCAGCTCTGTTACTTACTTTTCCGAGCGTGTCATGTAACAATTTGATTTGTAAATATAATTAATAAATATCTTTGTTAATACATAACTGAGTCATGTCAATCGACTACAACACAGTCAACTCTGTCAAATCTGCAAACACCTATTATCTGCATTGGATATTGGAATGTAAACAATGAAAATTGTCATTAGAGAGAAACTCATAAAGTTAAATTTGGTATACAGTATAGCTTCTTTAATCCGGAATCATCGCGATTACAGCAAGTCAGGATTATAGAAAATTCTGAATTACAGAAGTTTTGTAACTAAAATGCATGTAGATAAATGATAATACTAATATCTCTTATTAATATTGCAATACAATAATGTAATTATCTTGATAATTGAAAACATTGAGAAAAATCAATTCAAAATGATCAAAAGCAAATATTTTTTAAATAATTATGTATATTTTATGCTGTGTTGCCATGTGTTTTAAATTTTGAAAACAACAAACGCACAATTATTTTAAAAATTGGGATTTCTGAATACTTAATAAATAATACAACTCACAAAAACAACAGACTTGTCATGAAAAATATTGAAAAAAAAGAAAAAAATCTAAAATAGAAAAGAATTAAAGTGAGAAATTTTAACATACGATTTAAAAAACAGCCTTAAAAATACATTAACATATTTAAAACTAATATATTAGACTAATGTTATATATACACTGCTCAAAACAATTAAAGGATATTGCAATTTTAGGTGGATTTTGTATCTGGGAAACTCTTTAGCTGATTGATACATGGTCGACAGACATAGTAGGTTATATGAGAATAAATTACACTTGTTTGGCAGAAAAAAATGCATTTTATTGCGCATTTGTGTACAAAAGGAAAAAAACACAATTTGTGCATATGAGAAAAAAAGAATAAGAAAAGGTGTTTTCTTCAAAGAAAATCATTTCCAGTAGGGGGTATGGTTTCCATGGGCGGCCAGCAATGTTGAACACCTTTGAGGCATGGACTCAATGAGGCTATTAATGACGAGTTGGGGTATTCTGCCCCACTCTTCCAGAAGAGCTCTTTCCAGTTCTTGGAGAGTTTGTGGGGGTTGTTGGCGGCCAGAAACTCGTCTTCCTAGAGCGTCCCAAACATGCTCGATTGGATTCATGTCTGGAGAACACGCTGGCCATTCCATTCGAACGATTCCTTCCTCGAAAAGGAAATCCTCCACCAGGTTTGCACGATGTGGCCTGCAGTTATCATCCATTAAAATGAAGTTATCTCCGATTGCTGCAGCGTAAGGGACTACAATAGGTCTGAGGATCTCATCCCTATATCGGCGACCAGTCAGAGCTCCATCTCGAATGATGTAGAGGTCAGTGTGCTAGAGATGAGACGGGCTCAGCCCGAGCCCGAGCCCGGGCCCGAGACGGGCTCGGGCTCTATTTTTATTTTAGACTTCGGGCTTGGGCGGGCCCGGGCTCATTTTTTCTAAAGCCGGAAAATTTTATTTACTCATGTGTAGAAAAGATTGAAATAACTTTTTCCACTTAAAATTGCTTATTTATTCCTTTTCAAGTCATTTTAATTATTTTTTATCAAAATGACGGGAGAACTGAATGCTTGTTTATTTATTTTAGTATTTCATTGCTGTTTCAAATGAAATTTGTGATAATTACAGATTTATGTCTGCGGAACTCCCTCCGATTGGCGCCATCTATTT
The DNA here is from genome assembly GCA_964019185.1 of Maratus speculifer. Lineage (NCBI taxonomy): Eukaryota > Metazoa > Arthropoda > Arachnida > Araneae > Salticidae > Maratus > Maratus speculifer. The sequence continues at coordinate 278,919,768 of OZ025300.1, forward strand.
ATATGGCGCCAATCATTCAAACACAACAATAAATTTAATCTTTGTTGGCTTTTCGTTTGCAGAATATAATTTTTAATGGGATCGTTTATTTATTTATTATTTAGTTACATAACACGAAGGTAATATTTTCTTCTGTTTTTGGTAGACGAGAATTAGCTCATTAGTGGAGGTTTTAAAATTTATTTAATATTCGATTGCGCATGAAACATAGTCGTTTCTCTTATGAAAATAACTTTAGTGATTATTATTATATGCATTTGTCATCATGAATATGAATTCTGCTAATGCTGAGGACGTTGTTCCTTCTCGAAGTCACTTTTCTCCGTAAGTAAATTTTATTACCATGTTATTCCAACAGAAAGCAATTGATCAGTGTTTCCTCTTTTTCTATAAAAACATAGGACCTTTAAAATAACAATGTCACTTTTTTAATTTACGTTGATTTTCAGGTATCTGTCAATTATGGAAGATTGTTATGAGAAAAGAATCCATTATAATGAAAGATGTACACTTTTTACAGAAAATTGAAAAACGTTGTTCGATTTTCTAGCTTACAAATAGTAATTTCTGCAAATTTCATGTATTGATTCATTAAACAAAAACGTTTCCATCAAATTTGCTTGTTAAAGGAGGAAAGAATATGAGAATACTTTTACATATGAAGTATATTTTTATTTTATACGAATTTTGATAAGAATTAATTTAAATTTTCATTTAAAAATCATATCTATGTAAGAAGTTTTTAGAAAAGAGATATTACTTTTGAAACAATTTTTAAATACAATACAATTTTATTTTGTTCATTTTTGGTATCGGGATCGGGCGGGCTCGGGCTCTGGTGACAAAAAAAATCTTTCGGGCTCGAGCGGGCTCGGACTTAAAATCGTCGGGCTCGGGCCCCGAAAACCGAGCCCGAACTCATCTCTACAGTGCGCCCGTCAATGGAGATGCAACCATACACCAACACTCCTCCACCGCCAAATCTGACACTTTCGTGCACGAATGCAGGATTATTCCAACTGCCACGGTCCCTCCAGATGAAAATACGCCTATTATCCGGATGCACAGAAAAACTGGACTCGTCAGAAAACAGAATATTGCTCCATTCATTTCTCCTCCAGTTGACATGCTCGGTTGCCCACTCCCTGCGGTCGCGACAATGCCTTGATGTTAATCTAACAAATACCATCGGTCGGCGAGCATACAGACTTACAGCATGGAGCCGGTTTCGGACAGTCTGAGTTGAAATCGTGGTGCCTGTGGCCAAGCGAAGGTGTTGTTGGAGAAGAGTAGCGTTCCTGTTTCAGTGTCTTCGAGCTGTTAACACTAAATACCGATCTTCATTGGGCGTTGTTGTCCATCTACGACCTTGCCCTGGTCTTCGGCCTGCACATCCACTCTCCAAAAAACGGTTCCAGATCCTGGAAATGACACTTTGTGACACTCCAATGGCTTGTGCTACTTCGGCTTGAGTTTGGCCCCCTTCTAACCTACCAACAATTCTCCAAGCTTCTGAATCTGTCAAATGACTTCGCTGAGACATCGTACTCATCGAAACAAAGCAATCACTGAATGCCGATCATCCTTGTCTTCATTCTCTTTTATCCAGTTGAAAGTCAAATTTCATTCGCTGCCGCTGAAGCGACGTTTTTGACGTCGAACTCAAAATTTGCATACTCCAAATATCCTTTGTTTTGAGCAGTGTATATAGCAACTACAAATATCAAAGTAAGTCACAAGTTAAATACTTAAAAGAAGTAATAATTAAAAAATATATATTTGATTTTGCAATGCTTTCGTGACAACTTATCTTTGAGAAAAGAAAAATAATGAAATTACTAATTATCATGAATTTTTACGATTTAATATCTAAAATGACACCTATATTGATTACAAATGTAATTTAGAGAGTTCTTAGTTTTAAATTTGAAAAAAAGAAAGAAAAAAAAACAGTATTATTAAGCAGTTTTTTTTTTTTCTTAACCATTTTCTGAAATTCCTTTTTGTATTAGTTATGCCATCTTTAATTCAAAATAAAAACAAATAAACCTACCGAAATGTCCAGATTACAGAAGTTTTCAGATTAGAGATGTTATACTGTATATATTTTTGCAGTAATCACTTTTTCAATGAATAAATATTTAAAGATAAATTGGATATAAATATTTAAATTTTCTTGAGTAACAAAATTTTATCTTGGTGCAAGAAGTAATTAGTGTTTATATATTAGAAAAAAAATATGGCAACAAATCAAAATTGAAACTGTCAATGTTTAAAAGTTGTATTGTATATAATTTATTTTTTATTTATTTATAGTTATTAAATTTCATCAACCTATGTTGTATTATGTTTTTCTTTTCCATTGTAATTTTTGTGTAGTTGTTCCTAATTTATAGTCAGACTTTAAAAAATAAATTGTAAAATAAGAGATAATCTATAATATGCAAAAATCTGTAATCCACAACCCCCCCCCCCCCCCCAATTCCTAAATCTGCTGATATCTCTAAGTTGATTGTAGTGCAATCACATTTGATTCGTTTCAGCAATGCAGAAGGAGATTTCAGATAAAAAGCATATGTTTTAAAACACAAGCTTGAATTCACCAATATATTTCATTTGCCTTGAAAATCATCTAGTGAAACTGGCCAGCATAACGTGCAAAACCTAACAATTGCAAATAAATTCTTACAGAGTCTCAAAAATCTGCACAACTTAGGACCAGAGGCCGTGCGGATTTTAGAGTTTTGTAGTTTTTGGATTAAATGATTTATTTTTTTTCAACTTGCCTTTTTTATTTCCAAGAAGAGCATATAATTCAAATTAAGCAAATCAAAACTTGAATCTTTTATTTACCTGTACATTATCATTTAAACATCCCAAAATATTTTTTGTTACAATTGTTAAACATTCTGTTGAAGTTTTTTTATTTTGTAAATAGTTATTATTTCCTATTGGTCTATACAATCCTGCTGCTCGAAGAATTTCAAAATCTTCACCTAGAAGCAAACTTGCTTCAAAAAATTTTCCTTACATTCAATGTCAAATTGTGGGTTCATTAATGAAAAAGTGATTTCTTAAATTCCAATATGATTTTAAGATTTTATTATTTGTTCTTCAACAATGTTTTCTTTAGAAGCTCTTGTGAACCTGGATATATTTTCATCTTCATTTTGGATCAATAAAGAGTCAGGCTATATTTTAAATCGTGCATTAATTAAAATCTTGCATGAAATATAAAATACAGTAGACTCCCTCAAATCCGCACGGCTTGGGACCAGAAGTTTTGCGGATTTTAGAATTTTGCAGATTTCGGGTCATTGCTTTGTTTACATTTTTAAAAAATAATTTGAATGATAATGAATAAATGAATTGAATGAAATAATGAAATCAAAAGTATAATAAATGCATACAATATACTAAAATATTAAAAAAAATAATAAACTAAAATAACAACAATTTAGATATTTTTTAAAATGATTAAAATACTAAAAGGAAAGGTAAAGTTAATAATCAATACTGTACAATTAAATATTCATTATGAAAGAGGAAATATGTTTTTCCTAAATTATTCAATGAAACTTGCCTCATAAAGGTACATTACTAATTCACATCAGGATCATAAAATAATGAAACTTTATTTCAGGTTTAGCCAGACTTAATAACTAAAAAAGCTTGATTAATACATAAACATATTTGGTAAGATCGTGATTAACCAATGATATTAGCAATATCTTTATATTTTCAGAAATAAATTATTCTTTCTTCATGAAAAAACATGAATTCAATAACCTTAACAAAAATTATAAATTAAAAAATGTATGGAATTGATATAAAACTGAAAAAATCAATTTTTGCACCTACATCTGAGCTGAATGTTTCATTATTTACATCTGTAAAATATGTGCGGATTTTAGGAGTGCAGATTTAAGGGAGTCTACTGTAAATTAATCTGCAATTTTCTTTAGCGGCCAATAGATAATGTTATTACTATGACTTTTCTGTGTTTGTTTACATCTGTTATTGATTTCTATTGTTTTTACATTTTCCTGTAGGTAAGTTTCTGTGAAATAAAAGTATTTTATTTTATGCAATATACTATGTCGTTACTATTTTCCCATAAATTTATATAAAATTATTTTATTTTCGTTCACTATTAATTGAAATAAAGATTATTAAGAATACTTCAGAATTTCACTGTTTGCATTTTGAAATACAAGCAAAATTTGCAAATTTTGGAGACTGTACTGTAATGTGAAACATTTTTAGTTATTATTAATTCATATTTGAATGACCACCTTTTTTGAATTGTAATGTCTTTAAGATACATTTCATTCTTAACCATAAGAAGGAGTTTGCAAGATTGCTGAACAGTGATGAGATGTAATATGCTATCCTTGAAACTGCTGAGTTAAAGTATATTTTTTAAAACTAATTTTATGAAATCACATTGAAAATTTTGTTGTGTTTCTGCATCAGCGCCGAAACTAGCCTTTTTTGCACCGGGGGGCTAGTTCCATGGGTTTTGTAGTGTAAGTCACATTACCTTATAATTGCTATGCTTGTTTGCTACCATTATTTTTGAAAAGTCTGCTTGGCCTTATTCGGTTAATGAGAATGTGCCGATAAAATAAATCAAATTTTTTCGTACTAAAATACTGGTAGCCAAAAATCGTAGCCTGTGACTTACACTACAAGTACTCATGGAAATAGCCCCGGGGCAAACATGGATTTTGGCGCCCACCCCCTACATATATGCATTCTTTATAACAAACACACCAAAGAAAATCTTAATTTGGTGCCCCCTTCACCTTCTGTTCTGTTGGCGCCCGGGGCACGCGCCCCCTCTGCCTCCCTCTAGTTTCGGCCCTGTTCTGCATTAGTATTGAAATATGAATATTTACAAGTTTATGGTATGTTATTAAGAGTTTTGATTATTTTAATTTTTACAGGATTTTTCTGGAAATTAGCACATTAGTGTTTGTGCACTAAGCAATTCTTTACTTTTATTTAAAAAAAGAAAAAAAAGCAATTATTGAAGTTTTAAATTAGAATACTCAGTCGTTTTATGCTTGTAGGTATGGCAATTGTTTCACAATTGTATTTAAAAAAAAAAAAAAAATCCTTGCCAGCTTGGCCTACAGACACAGGCAGATTTCAAAGTTAAGTACAAATTTCACAAATAAAATAAAATAAACCAAGATAAGCGATAACTATAAGTAAAAACTGAGAAATTGAGCCAATGGCTGGTAGACTCAGTTTTATTAGAGGCCATTTTTAAAAATTAGCGGCCACTGTAACATTTCAAACTTTCTCGACATTTAGGTAAACTATAATATTTGTACACATATTTTTCTATACAAAAATAAAATAAAATAAAATAAAATAAAATAAAACATTATTTGGATATTTTTTTATAAGTAAATGAGTTAATACGTTACATACATAAGTGAATTCTCAGCTGGTGAGCATATTTCACAAGATTAAAATGTATCCCTTGAAGAAAAATTACTGCTGAGCATGTGGCAGGAGTCGAAATATTAAAGATACTGCAATATGCTTAAAACTGCTTGCCTCTGGTGGGGAAAAAAGGAATAAATTGCTTGAAATGCATGTGTAATCCTGATGAATATACAGTAGACTCCCTCAAATCCACAACTTTCTAAAATCTGCACATAATTTACTGGTGTAAACAATGAAACAGTTCAGTTATAATTACAAAATTTGACTTTTTTTAGTTTTATATCAATTTTATACATATTTTAATTTGTAATTTTTATTAATATTACCTACTAAATTTATGTTTTTTCATGAAAGAAGAATAAATTTATTTGTGAAAACATTCAAGATATTGCTGATATCACTGATAATTAACTTTCTTACCAAATATATTTATATATTAGTCAAGCTTTTTTGGTTATTAAGTCCAACTAAACCTGAAATAAAACTTCATTATTTTATTATTTTAATATGAATTATTAATGTTCCTTTGAGGCAAGTTTCATTGATAAATTTAGGAAAAAAACATTTCATCTTTATAATGAAAATATTATTAATCATACATTATTGATTATTAACTTGATCTTTGCTTTAAATATTTTAATCATTTTAAAAATTACCTAAATTTTTATTATTTTAGTATATTACTTATTTTAATGTTTAATTACATTGTAAGCATTCATTATAATTTCGATCGCATTATTAATTACATTAAAATTACTGTTTACAAAATGTAAACAAAACAATGACCAGAAATCCACAAAACCTGTGGTCTCAAGCTGTATGGATTTGAGGAAGTCTACTGTATTTTGCAGAGTAAAACTATTTCTTGAAAAAATAATCCAACTGAAGAGCAAGTACATGATGAAATGCCGAAATATTGAAAATACAGCTAATGGTTGAAATCTGCTTGCATCCAGTAGGGAAAACAATTAATCAGTTTGCTAATTAGATTTAATCAAAGTGAAGGTGCATATTTCCATGAAAAAGGATATTTGACTTGCCGATCAGTAACAGATTTTTTAATTGTCATTTGACGATTAGGGTGGCGATGGATTGCTGATTTTTAATCGTCCTGTGGCGAGTTGCAACTGTTAATTTTCACCTGTAGTTGATAAACACAGTTTAACAATTTTATTTGACCGTTTTTTATGAGCTTTTAAATTTCATTTTTATGTAAGATCTGGCTTTTTCAGAACCATGTTAATACAATAATTTTTTCTTCAACTCTATTTTCTTTCTGTAAGAATTGGTCTTAAAAAAAACTTGTCAATATAAATGTTGTAAATAATATTAAAATTTATAATAAATATGAGTGGATTTGGTATCTTCTGAATTGATGAAGTTATGAATTATTTTTCTTTTTAATCTCTTCAGTCCTGGAGTACCCATTTGGGTACATTAAAACAAAAGCCAAAATTATATCCAAAATTTTTTTATAAATGCATAGATTTCTGCTAGCACTATTCAGATGCATACACATTGTCCTATATTACCAATAAATGTGATACATATTTAAAGAAGGAGGAACCATGTGACTTTGAAAATGAAACATTTCCAAGATGGAGGACATAAACAATTTTCCAACGACTTCACGTCAAAGTATGTGAATAATACAATTTTTTGAGTAAATAAAAAAAACAATATTGCATTTTTTATAAACTATAATGTTTCAAGAATGATTTGGAGTTGTTTATAAATGTTGTTCATATGTGCATGGATGTGGAAAACATCTGTAAATATGTTGTACCCATTTGGGTACAATGGGTCTTTACTATACATTTCCAGCTAAAGAAACTAATTTTCTGCGTAACTATTGTGTACACTTGGTTATTAATAAAAATTTTTGGGAACGAATAAATTATTTAATTTAGTCTCATAAAATAATTTAAAAGGACTTTTTTCATTTTTTAAATAATATGAAATAATACACTGAATTTTCTTCTAAAATATGTCATAATTTTTAATAATTTTAAAAATTTCTAACACGTTTTGAAAAATTGTACAGTTGTACAATACAAGCCCGCATGTATTAGTAAAAAAAAGTCTATAATAAATTATACTTTATTAGAAGATTATTATTAAAAGGAATGTATACTATTACAAGATATATATAGAGTAACATCCCCAGTAATTGGCATGCACCAGTGATTGGCACATCCTACAAACATATCCTAAAATAAGATTTATATCCAGTCTTTTAAAAATGCAAGACCATATACCAGTTATATGCACATTTACGTTAAAGATTATAACTTTGATTTATGCTACTAGATAACAATAGTGTATAGGAAAGAGAAACAATTATGGCTTGTATGAAATAGCCATTTTTTTTGCAAATGCTTCTTCTTTGGTTTAAGGAAGGCATGCTTTTCAATTCATTTTTATATGATTTGCAATAAATTTTAATTGACAACAGTTTTGTTTAGTTAAAAAGGATTACTTTAATTGTGTAAAAGTATTTTCGGCACAAATATTTGGATTTCTGAATTAATGATAGATGCCAACTAATGGTGCTTCAATTTTGCTAGTTCCAAGTAATTGGCACCTATTCCAATTACAAGGAATTCGCAAGAAATTTGAGATTAAACCACTTATTTTGGAAGTACTTTTAAAGTTATGGACTAATTTTGTTTATCATTTGTTTTTATTTGAAAATATGAAATATTATCAGTAATTGGAAACCATTAAAGCTTCATATGACAATTACTGGGGACAGCATGACAATTACTGGGTATTAATATAAATATATTGTATTGTTTTAAAGTGTTCACATTTCAGACTAATATGCTGATTTCTTACTCTCAAAATCTTGAAATATGGCATTTTCATCTATAGTAAATTCATTTAAAGCGATTAAACCCAATGCAAAATGTAAAGTTTTATATATATATATATATATATATATATATATATATATATATATATATATATATAAACTTGTGCCAATTACTGGATCACAAGGTGTCATAATACATTGGTGCTTTAGGTGCCTATTACTGGTGATTTCAGCAACTTTTTATAAATATATTTTTTCAAATTTTTTTGCTTGTGGTGGGCAAAATAGATGCACAGATATGCATTCTTTGATTTAAAAATATTTCCAAGTAAATATCTTATTTCTTTGTAATGAAAATTGAAGTAACTTTAAAGACAAATTCTTAAAGTGTCAATTACTGGGGATTACCCTAGTATATGTATAGTACATATCTGTTGCTTCCGGTAATAACCAGGTAAGGCAAATTTTTAATATTTTGAGTAATTAACGTTTAAAGTTTTCAAATGTCTTTTTATTATTACTTTTATAAAATAGATTAGAACTTAATAATTTTCATTGCATTCAGTTAGGATAGAAGAACCTCTTTTTTTTTGCCAAAATAGTTATATAAAAATGGTTTTTATTAATTGAGGCCGATTTTTACTGTTTTTTCAATTTTAAAATAAAAATTTATAGTCGCCCTATGATGGGAAGTATTTGACTTTTTTTCTTCAGTATGGCAGATGAGAGTACTACTTTAAAGCTACATTTCCCCAAATTATCTTTTTTTTTTTTCAAAAATGTCCCTTACCTGGTTATTACCGGAAGCCACAGATATAGTATAGTAGCAAGATATGTATTAAAATTATTACAAGATATGTATAATATTTTTGCGCAATACATAACTTCAGGTAAAAAACATTTAAGTTGTTTAAATTGATATAATTTTTAAACAATAAATAGGTTTATTTTTGTAAAACAAAATTGGTTTTATTTGTTTAAAAAATGACATTTTTACTCAATTGTGACCTGATGTACCCATATGGGGACATAAATTTTAACTATTTAAAAATTTTACAAATAAAAAACTAATTTTATTTTCTTTTTTCTAAGCCTAAAAGCATCATAATTTGCTAATAAAATAATTTTTCTATGCAGCAGATTTTTCTCGGGACCGAAGAGGTTAAAACCTTTTTTTTTCTATTCTTGATGTTATTTTTAATGATATTAAAATTCTGTCATACATAATCTTTTTGCTCTTTTCCTAGAAGTAATAATTTTAAACAGATCTGATGTATTATAATTAAGAAGTTATGGAATTTTTTGGCTTTCACTAAAAACACAATTATTCTTAAAACTTCAATCATTAATTATGTTAAAGCCATTATAGGCTTTTACCAGTTACAAGGAGAAATTCAAACAGCAATACTATTAAATTTATGGGAGATATCTTTACAAATTTCTTGCTTATATATATAGATTTATACAGGGTGTTTCATAAAAGACCAGTATATTTAAAAAATAAATAAAAATTAAACGGTCAGCATTAGAAACACACCATTTGTTGCTATATGTTTGGGACAACAGTAAATTTTCAGGCATACAACTTTCGAAATTAGTTAAAATTTTCAACAACAGATGGCGCTGCAGGCAATTTCAAAGCTATAGTAGAAAACGCAATCTGTGAGTTTGCTGTCCTGTAAAGCCTCTGTCCCTGCCCACGAAAGCACTCACGAGCTAATGCTATTCCTATGGGGAGACATTTTTGTAATAAATTTTTCGTATTTTGACATTTTTAAATATTTTTTGCATTGCATTGCATAGCTGAGGTTTCTCTGAAGATCGCTCTTTAATTATATTTATTGATTTTGGTCGCAGATATTTTCTATAAAGTTACTTTTACTTCCAAAATCGGTTTCAAAAAAGAAAGTAACTTTATAAAAAAATATCTGTGACCAAAATGGAAAATGTAATGAAGGAGCAATCTTGAAAGGGACCTCAACTATGCAATGCAAAAAAAAAAAAAATTAAAAATGTTAAAATGCGAAAGAATTATTACAAAAATGCCTCCCCCTTAGGAATAGCATTAGCTCTTCGTGAGCAGGGACAAAGGCTTTACAGAATGGCAAACTCGCAGATTGCTTTTTCTACTATAGCTTTCAAATTGCCTGCAGCGCCATCTGTTGTTGAAAATTTTAACTAATTTCAAAAGTTGTATGGCTGAAAATTTACTGTTGTCCCAAACATACTGCAACAAACGGTGTATTTCTAACGCTGCCTGTTTAATTTTTATTGAGTTTTCAAATATACCGGTCATTTTTGAAACACCCTGTATGTATATATATATTAAATTCAGAATACTTAAGATTGGTCTTTTATATTGAGCATTTCAATTTCGATTAACTTTTTGTTTTACACATAGACACTTTCACTTTTAGAACCAAACAACTGAAGTGAAACTTCAAACCCTCATATAAAAAAAAACTTCAATTCAAAAAATTAGAAAACACACAAAAGTTATTGATCTCGAGTATGCTATTCAAAAGAATCTCTTAAAAATATCAAAATACAAACTATAAAAATGTAAAGATTTCTTTCATAGAATTAAGATTAGCACTAGGTAAAATTCAATTTGCATATTAAAAAACAATCGATCTACCAAGTCATATTTTTGTGCAAAAACACCTGAAAATCTGATGACAACAGTTGATTTGTAGGGTTATTATAGTGTTTTCCTGCACCCAAATCTATGAAAACATAGAGGATTGGAAGCAGGAAAATACAATAGTATACCTATGAGCCAACCATTCAAATTGGGTTTTCAGGTACTTTTCACTAAGATAAGACTTGGTAGATTGATTTTTTTTTAATATGTGAACCAAGTTGTTTTACTAATTCTGGAATTTAACTCATGAACTCGATGAGGTGATTGTGTCGTGCCTCCAGGTCTATATAGTGTTTCCAGCAAATTCTCTGACTTACCCTAGTTAAATCTTAAAAGATTCCCTGACCAAACAGGCATATAACAAAATTTGCTACTTATTTTCGCTATCTTTTGTCAAAATTAGTGATTTTTTCTCTGCAATCGATCTTCAAAATTCTTTTTGTCTCCTCCCCCCCCCCACCTTTTTTTTTTGCAATTATTTCATGAATTTTGTGATTCTTTTCAGAGACAATTTGATAACTTTAGCCTTTTTTTTCACTTTTTCTTAAAGACTTTTTAGAAAATACAGTCAATTCTGTGAAATAAACACACTTAGGGAGCGAGGTTTTGGCAGATTATAGATCATTCCTTTGTTTACAGTTCATTGTTTAAGGTCCGACTATAAATTAGAAACAACTGCACAAAAATTACAATGGGGGTAAAAACATAACCATAGACTGGTTGATTATATTTAATAACTAAGATTAAAGGAATTTTAAATTATTTACAATAAAAATTTTAAACATATTTACACAACAAAGTGATAGTTTCAATTTTGGTTTGTTGTCAATAACTTTTTTGTGCAGTCTGTGAATAATTATTCCCTTCACACAGATAAAATTTTGTTACTCAATGAAATTTAAATATTCATATACCCAATTTATATTAAAATATTTATACATTAGAAAAATTTAACTTTATGAGATTAACTGTTAATCAGGGATGTAGTGGAGGGTATACAACATATACCCTCTGGATTTTTTAAAAGAACACCGTATATCCTCTGTTTCTCAAGAAAGCCATAGTATACAAATTCTAGGATATACTCTCTGCTTTGAACGTATACCTCCTGCTTAAAGTGTATATCCTCTATTATTTTTACGACTACACCCCACTGTTAATGACATCTTTCATAGTTTACATCCAATATCTTTGGTTGGATAATACATCGGCAGATTTCACAGTTGACTGTATAAATTTCATAATTTTCCTATATACTTTTAATTTTTTCTGATTATTTTTAAATTCTCTACCTTTTCATGATGCTGGAAACTGTACTAAAACTTGTAGATTTTAATAGTACTCATATGAGGCTGTCCATAAATGATGTCATACGTTTTTTCAACATTTTTTTATCCCCTGACCACCTCTGTCACAAAGTGTCATACTCTACGGGGGGAGGGGTAACCCTCCCCCCTCTTGTCACATGTCACGCTATATTACATAAACATATACTTGCAGTTCAGAAACAAAGCACTATTTTATCAATCATATTTCAAACTTTCTTTTTTAACTTGAACTATCTGTTTTAATGACATTTATGAGCATAACAATAAAAATGATTTGCGTACTTATTTTATATGAAATAAAGTTTACAACAAAAAACATAATTAATATATAATAGTAATAAAATATTAATATTAAAGAGCCATTGAAAACAGCAGTATTTTGAAATAAAATTAAACATTGCTTTAAATCTTATCTTTACTTTATAAACACAAAATACTTTAATTTTAAAGAACTTCAAAATTTAATCTGGTGATTTTGAATACTTTTATTTTAACCAAAATGTGTGATGTCACATTTCTTTTTACCCGCTCACACCCCTTTGTCACAAACTGTTCCAGTTTCATGAAACCTCCTCTCCAGGAGTGACATCATTTCACAAATTATATTATTTTCTATCCTACAATATTTATTATTATCAATAAATCTGCATGTATATACAATAGAAAAATATATCAGAAAAAGAAAAAAACCTGGTTTAAACCAAATATTCTGGTTTTGGGAATATTTTCCCATCACTGGCAGAGGAAAACTAATTATCTGACATCATTTGAACTTGTTGGAATTTGTGTAAAATAAAACCATATAGTGTTCTTCCTATTTTTTGTTAAAATTTCCAATTTGCCCAGTACATTACCAAGTATTGCTATCTACAATTCAATGTGCAAAAGTAATTTCAAGCAAAGAATTTTTAGTAATTGATTCTAGCTCTTTGCTTTAAGAATGCTTGAAAACAAAGTTTGTAAAGAAAACCTGTTGAACAGTGTTCAAAAGGAGGAATGTCTTTTTCTTTAATGTATTTATTTTGAGCGATATTACCAGGGTGTAAGTAGAGGGTATACAGGGGTAAATGCCGTAGACCTTCTAGATTTTTTAAAGGAACATTGCATACCTTGTTTTCAAGAAAACTACAGTATACACACTCTAGGGCAGCGGTTCCCAATCTATGGGTCGCGACCCATTGGTGGGCCACGACAGTTGTTTTGGTGGGTCGCGGAAAAATCGAGGTTTGTCATCAAAATATATATCTTTTATTTCAACTGTTTAAAAAGATATGATAATTTCAACAGGAATTAATATTTCAAGGAGAAATTTTAAATTTCTTTCTAATTTAATATACGAACAGAATATCCAGAAATATTTAAACCAGCTTTGAGATCCTTGATGAAATTCAATGCTTTGTGCTTACGAGAACATGCTTTTACTACGTTGCTGTTTTTGAAAGACAAGTATTGAGACAAACTGTGTGTTATTATATGTTCCCAAATTGTAAACACCAGTACCAGGAATTTCAGTGATTATAAAGTTATGTTTTCATAATAATTAAACGTATTTCTAACTATCTTTAAAGTTTGTGCATTGTTTTAATTACTATTCACCTACACACATAGAGATTATAGATTCTTGTTTTTGTTGATAATGTATCTTTCATATGAAAATTTGCGTTTTTCGTAGGATAGAATAATCGAGCGTATAGAGATCGTATAAAAATTGCTATACTGATATACAAGTTTATTTTGGGTGGGTCATGTGCTAAGAAAGTTTGGGAACCACTCTCTAGGATATATCCTCTGTTATTTTTACGACTACACCCCTGGATACCACACTATTTAAAGAATTTCCTTATCTATACTACCGTATTTTCGGGTGTATAGTCCGCACCCTGTGTATAACCCGCACTCCTAAATCGAGCAGTGCTGTAAAAAAAGTTTGTGTATAACCCGCGGAGATGCATCGGTGTATAGCCCGCGGGCTATACACCATTTACGAACGTATATTTCGACCAGGTTTCGAAATTAGAAGCCATTAATCATAATTTTTAACACAAATTTACCAAATTTTTTCGTGATGCATAATATTCACAGTAATTGGGCTAAAAAATTAAGATTATCAGTACCGTAATTTTCGGAAGAAACGCCGCGGCGTTTACGTGTTTTAAGATAAAATTTCAAGAGATGCGGCGTTTACGCGCAATTTTTTTCAAAAAAACGTGATATTTTTTTTAAATTTTCCGAAAACTAAAAAAAAAATCGGTGATAAATTCAAAATTTCGGACATAAAATGTATACGTTTCTTAGGTCATTGGTTCCCAAAAGGATTGAATCCTCGGAATCGATCCGAAATGCACCAACTCCGAAAAGGAACGATCCCTCGGAAACGACTCCGGAAAAGTTCGATTCCTAGAACTCGTTCCGAAATGAAACGAATCTGTAAAGAAACGATACCTCGGAATCGTTTCGAAAAAGACTAACTGCTCTGAATCGTTCCGAAATGACATAAATCACGCATTTTTTTTAATTCTTTGCAGCAGGGTAAGGTACCAACTCCGAAAAGGAACGATTCCTCGGACTCTATCTGAAATGAAACGACTCCGGAAAAGTTCGATTCCTTAAACTCCTTCCGTAATGAAACGACTCTGTAAACAAACGATTCCTCGGAATCGTTTTGAAAAAGAACGACTGCTCTGAATCATTCCGAAATGATATAAATCACGCATTCTTTTTTGTTCTTTGCAACAGGGTCGGTAAATTATTTTTTTGAAAAATAAACTAAAAATGATCTTAAATTCAGAATTGTTGAGATTGGAAGGGTTCCGGATTTT
The DNA here is from genome assembly GCA_964019185.1 of Maratus speculifer. NCBI lineage: Eukaryota > Metazoa > Arthropoda > Arachnida > Araneae > Salticidae > Maratus > Maratus speculifer. Next base: position 278,934,834 of record OZ025300.1, read on the forward strand.
GGATTTTGTACTCTACAAACACAATGGCTATTATACATCTATCAGTGCAATATTTGGCGATAGTTGCGACAATTCTTCCAAATCCAGAAATAACTGTATGTAAGCAGTAAAAAAAGACCTTTACAAACATGGAAGAACTCTCTAAATTTCAAGGCATAGCGAAAAAAATTTACAAATTTCGATGTTTTTTTCAAATTTTTTAAGGTTTAAAAATTGTAGAAAAAATATCACGATTTCCAATTTTTAAAAAAAATCTTTGTATAACCCGCACCGTGTATAAGCCGCAGCGGCTTTTTGGGAGGTTTTTTTCTTGTATAAGCCGCGGACTATACACCCGAAAATACGGTATATGGCCAAAGGTGACTGGCCATTTGCGATTTTAGACATTTTACTAATTATTACAACAAATACATCAGAAATTATTCTGGAACTCTAGGTTTATAAACACAGTAGTACAGTGCATACATTTCTAAAGATTTGTTTCTGAAAATCTCATAATGGACCGTCAACAGATAGAAAAAGAAAAAAGATCTTTTGAATAACCCTGTCAAAACTAATATAGCAAAAACATTCAAACTGCAGATTATGATTAAGTGGCTTATTGTAATAAATAGTGCTCATTTTTATAAGGAAAGCATGTATACATAAAGGAAAATTATTATTATTATTATTTTTTAAACAGTCTAAAATTTTGCCAAGTTTTTTGCTCATAATTTGCAGAGTTCATAATATAAAAAAGTGTTCTTTTTTGAAAATATGACAAACAACATTGTACACAATACTCTGTAATCAAAATAAAAAATTGTACAAAAAAGAGCAGATTTACTAATTGTTTTACTGAGCCTGTGTGAAAATGTGCTAAATGTATTGAGCAACTTTTGTGTAAGTCTCAAAAACATAGCTTTAAAATTCTGAGAGTAATTGTCCATAGAATAAGCCCAAAATCTGTTATTCCAAAAATGAAGCAAAAAGATAAGGGGCTATATTCATTGATTAGTGTCAATATAGCACATACTATTATATTTGGATACAGCCCCAACTTTTTGTTTCCTTTTGGGAACTACAAATTTTGAGCTTATACTATCGATGATAATTTTCAGAATTTTGAGACTCACAAATGTTGCTCTTTATATTTAGCCGACACATTATACAAATTGCATTTTAATTGCATTCATGCATGCACAGTGAAACATTATTTAGTAATTCATAACAGGGTATTCTGTACAATGTTGTTTGTCCCATTTTCTGAAAGGAACATTTTTATATTACGAACTCTGCAAATTATAAGCAAAAAATTTGTGATTTTCTATATATTTAAAACACCTGGCTGTTTGTTTGGACATCAGCCCTGAGCTTTCTACTGTCCCGATTTTGATAATTTTTTTTTTAAATGAAAGCTGTTTAAGTGTAGATGTGCCCATTCTGGCTAATTTTTAATTTATTTCAATTTTTATATTTTATTTTTAATTTTAAAAGCTTTTTCATGACATTTCTTCAAAACAGTGGCAACAGGTTAAGCTTTTCTCAAAATTTATTTTGTTTCATTATTTTCCACCAATCAGGAGATTGATCTCATCGGTGAATGTATAATCGCATTTCAAAAAAAATAAATAAAATAAATAAATAAATAAATAAAAATAAAATAAATAAAGGTTTTTGTTAAATTTAATCATAATAAAATAATTGCTCATAGTTATTCCCTGTAATACACAGATTATTTACTGAGTAATATTATTAAGTACTAGCTGACCCGCCCGGCGTTGCCCGGGTCCGTAATAATAATGTTAAACGAATTGAAATTTTTATGATTTTATCTTTAACTCGAAATATGTGTAAATACACTGTTAAAAATTTGACCCTTTTGCTGCATCGTCACTCCACCGCTTTTATAGAAAATGACTACTTCAGCTTATTATGGAGCATTCTTATAGGTCAAAAGAGAGATATTCTATAAAAGCGGGGGAGTGATGATGCAGCAAAAGGGTCAAATTTTTTACAGTGTACATTATATTAAATACGTACCCCCTGACTCTGTCAAAAATTGGTTTAAAAAAAAACTAATATTTAGCTCCAAAAATACCCAAAATGACTGCAATGGGAAACGCAGGAGGGAATATGTGTCAAACGATTGCTTGAATTTCGTGTTAAAGTGTTGATATTTATCCTTAAAATTACTGTTAAGTGACTTAACTAAATATACTTTTTTCACACAGATATCCCAAGTGAAATATTTTGAATTTCAAACTAATTATATCACTCTTAAATCCGACTATACCGTGAATGAAATCGATTCTCGATGATTAGCTAAAATGTTAGTATATAGTATTATAATTTCAGAGCCATTTTACAAAAATAGGTGTATATTTTTTATCAAACATGCGTAATGTTCATTCTGTGAACAAAATCCTAACCGTAACCTAATTGTATTGTATCATAACTTGTCTGTAACCTAGCTGTATCTTGACAGTAACCTAAATGTAACTTAAATAGACCATAAATGTAACCTGCACGTCACCTTATCATAACCTACCCATAATCTAATCACAATCTAACCGCAACTTAACCTTAACCTAACTGGAACTTAACCATGATCTAACTGTAACCTAACCGGAAATTAAATATAACATAAGGCTCATCGAAATGTAACTACAACCTAACAGTTACCTAACCATAACCAAGTTATAATTTAACTCTAACTATAAACGAAATATCTTATTCATCTCGCGCTAAGTACTTAGTTTCACTTGCCACCGCTACGAAACGCATTATGTTTTGTAGAACATCCGAATTTTAGGTTCGGATTGGATTCCTGTTAATGGAAATTATTTTGTCTTCTTCGGATACGGTTATGGTTGTTTGGAATATTTTTGTTCAGTTTAGATTCGGTTCAATTCAGATTTTGTGGAGTTTTTTCCTTCAAATGGGATTTTTAAGTTCGGGTCGGGTTGTACTTGCATGGAAATTATCTTACCTAGTTCCAATGAGGTTATACTTTACCGAAATATTTTTGTTAGGTTCAGATAAAGTTTGGTTCAAATTTCGGGATTTTTTTTTTAATATTTTGGTTCGGATTGGGTTTATGTCATTGAAATTATATTGCCTTGTTCGTATCTGGTTATAGTTATTTGGAATATTTTCGTCAGATTCAGATTTGGTTCGATTCAGATTTCAGATTTTTCCAAATTGATTTTTAAGGTTCTGGTCGGATTCACGTCCATGGAAATTATTTTGGAAATTATTTTTATTCACGTCCATGGAAATAATTATCTCTGGAAGTGATGCTAAAAATGTAACCCTACATTAAGTCCAATTAAGTATCAACAAAGGCACGTGATTTGACACGCCTATCAATTAAAACAGGTTTAAACCCGTATTTTTTTTTCTCTTGTTTCTTAAAAAGAACCAATCTATAGCTTCACCGATAAAAATAAATTAATTATTTTATCATATGTGTTTTAAATATCAATATAGAAAGTTATTTTAACGTTTTGCTTGAAAATATAACATTCTTTTGTTAGTACATAAAAATCGTTAGCAGTCAGAAATCTATATTTTAGATTAATATTTATTACTTAAATTTTCATACACGATTTTAAAAGAATGTTTTCAACATTATATTTTAAATATTTATTTACATGCAATTATTAAGTTATAAACATTTTTCATCTACGTTATAAAGTATTTAAAATTACATTAATGAAGGAAACTTTTAGCAATACAATTTTTAGTTCGTATCAAATGTTTTCAATATCTTATTTAATTTTAATTTGATATTTAATTATAGCTAATTTTCCAATTTCCTTCATTTGAAAAACGAACATTTATTTTAATAAATAATTATAGAACAAAGACCATTTTAAAAATTTGCTATTTCCTTTTAAAATATGCTTAAAATTGTAACTCATTTCTTTCAATTCGTCTTATAATACAAAATCCCTTCCACGTCCTTTTATTTGGCACATTAAAATTTGAGCGATAAATGGTTTCATATTGCAAACCATTTTTGAGGCTTACTTCACCTCCACTTATCTCATTCATCCATGGATTTCTTTAATTCTGTTTCAGCTTTCTTATTACGTTTGCGAAAATTTTTACACAACCAACCAACCGTAAACAAATGAAAGAGAAAAAAATGGGAAAACGATGATTTTTTTATGAGAGTGACCTCTCGATTTTAATTAATTACTCATTTAATAATTGGAATTTCGAAATTCTGAAACCCAGGTGCATCAGGAGAGATTTGTAGCTACTCTCAAAAAAATTTTGAGCTTCGTACGGGCTGTAGATTTTGCTAGCCATCGCAGACACACACACACACACACACACAGACAGAGCGTTTTCTTCTTTTATTAGTATAGACAAGGCAATATTCTTTTTTATTTATTTATTTAGTGCTGTACGTAAAAATAAGCGCTGTGCGAAAGGGGGCAGTCGCTCTGGGGCGCAGAAATTTAGGAGGCGCCAAATTTATAATACTACCAACATCATTTTTGGGAGTTTAGCGTAAAGTTGGGCGAGGGGGAGGGGGGCGCCAAATTGAAACCCTGCTCTGGGCACACTTTTTTATTCGCACGCCCCTGATAAAAATATAAACATTTATTTATTTATTACTTATTTATTTTTGGTGTTTTATTTATTGATAAATCTAGTTTATTTATAATAGCTGACCCGCCTGGCGTTGCCCGGGTCCGTATTAACAATATTAAACGATTGTATGATTTTATCAATAACTGGAAGCATGCAGAAATGCATTGTCTGAAATACGTTGCAGCTGACTTTGTGAAAAATCGGTTTTAAAAACAACAACTAATATTAAGCTCTAGAAATACTTAAAATGAGCAATGAGAAACACGGGAGGGAACATGTATCCAACGATTGCGTTAGTTTCGTGTTAAAGTGTTGATATTTACCCGTAAAAATCACTGTTAAATCACGTAACTAATTATTTTTTTCGCATAGAAATCCCAAGTGAAAAATTTTGAATTTCAAACTAATTATATCATTCTTAAATCCGACTATACCGTGAATGAATCTATACGCGATGATAAAAGATTGGTATATAGTATTATAATTTCAGAGCCATTTAACAAAAGTGTATATTTTTAATCAAAGCATGCGTAATGTTGACTCTGTGGACAAATTCCTAACCGTAAACTTTTGTACCATAACCATAATCTGTCTGTAACCTAACTGCGACTTAACATTACCCTACCGTAACTTAAATATAACATAAATGTAACCTAGCCGTCACTTTGAAATATCAATATAGAAGCATCATTTAAGATTTTGCTTGAAAAGTTAACATTCTTTCGTTAATGTCTTAAAATCGTCTGCACTCTGAAATCTATATTTTAGACTAATATTTGTTATTTAAGTTTTCGCGCATGATTTTAAAAGAATGTTTTCATAAATATATTTTATATATTGACATAGAGTTATTAATATGTTGTTAAATTAAAAACATATTTTCATCTACGTTATAAAGTATTAAAAAGTTCTGAAAAAAAAGAAAGCTTTTAGTAATACAATTTTTAGTTCAAATCAAATGTTTTCAATATTTTATTTAATTTTATTTTGACATTTAAATTATTTCGAATTTATCAATTTCAATTATTTTAAAAGCAAACATTTTTAAAAAATAAATAATATAATAGAAAAAAGACCATTTTAAAAAATTACTATTTCTTCATAAAATACGCTTCAGCTGTTATTCAATTCTTTCAATTCGTCTTATTAATACAAAATCCCTTCCACATGCTTTTGTTTGGGACATTAATATTTGAGCGATAAATGGTTTAATATTGCAACTCTTTTTTCGGTTTACTTCACCACCACCTATCTTTTTCCTCCATGGTTTGCAACCGCTGTGATAAAAAATCATTATTTAAACTGACAGTTTGCCAGTCTATGAATTTTAAAGGTCTGTTCCAGCTTTTTAAATTATTTATGCGAAAATTTTATGCAACCAACCAACCATAACTAAATGAAGAGAAAAAAAAGAAGAAAAAAGGCGATTTTTTATGAGAGTGATCTTTGGAATTTAATTAATTACTCAGTTAATAAATAGAATTTCGAAATTCTGAAGCTCAGATGCATCAGGAGAGATATTGGGCTACTCTCATAAAAATTTTGAGCTTCGTACGTCCCATAGATTTTGCTAGCCATCGCAGACACACACACACACACACACACACACACACACACACAGACAGAGCGATTTGTTATTTTATTAGTATAGATTATGTAAGTAAAATAACAGAACTTTAATAAAATATACTATCTAAAGCAAAATTTTGTCGATGGAGAAAATATCGTCAAACAGAAACCAGATAAATTTGTTCCATGAATATAATATACATTGTTATAGCTGTGTCAGTGATGATGTCATATTCACTGACTTTAATTCCTGCATCTAAATAAAGTGGACTTCTATTAATGTGAATGTCCATGGTGTGCTCAAATGAAAATATTTCTATAAACTGCGCCATTTCTATTTAATTATAATGAATATTTTATGAAAAACTAAAGAATTCTTAAATAACTGCATAAATCACGCTTTTATTTAAGAAAAGATGAGTATTTCTGAAGGTGTAAATGATGTCATATTAGAAAAAAAAAGAATAAAACCTGTGATATGCCGGTATTACTATATTTCTATCTTGCATAATATCAAAAAATAATTAAAATCATTTCATTGTATTAAGTTATTGTTTAAAATAAAAAAAATTCTGCATTTCAGCAACAAATACAAAAATTTTATTCTTTTTAATAACAGAGATATCATTAAATATAAATAGAAGTTTTCATATACGTCCATTAAAAACATTTGAAAAATATGCATTAAAATATTTAATTGCTATAAAGGACGTTAAATACTAATAAAAAAATACAAGTAATAAATACTAATATATATATTATATATTAGTATTTAATACTAAGTACTTAGTATATATTAGTATAAATACTAATATATACTAATAATAAAATTATTAAGATCTTTTAATGTTTTTATTAGTATTTAACGTCCTTTATAGCAATTAAATATTTTAATGCATATTTTTCAAACAGAGATATCGTTTTTTTTCTTTTTGTTGTTGCCATAACAATAAAATTAATTTTTACAAGTTCATGGAGGATACAAACCAATAAATAAATTTATTGCAAGTGCTGTAAATGTGTAGTGGGTTGGTTAAGCAGTTTAGTAAGTCCCTGTTTCTATTATAATTAAAATGTTTCATTGATATTATAATTATTGTACAGTTATCAAGCGATATTTAAACGAAGAAAAAATAAACTAAGCAGATATTTTTGAATTCGTCTTCTCGGGTATAATATTAACTTCCTAAATAATTTGGCATTTAAATAATATTTAAGGTTTAGAAACCTCATTAAAAAAGAATTTAGCTGAAGTTAAGTCCAACATAGTAATTTATGAGTTGTTTTCCTTATTTTTTGTTATTTTCGGAAGTTTGTACATCTTCATCATGAAAAGCTATCTTATCCCTATTTTAAGAGGTAGCAATTATTTATTTCGCTCAGTATTTTACTGTCTATATAAGATTGATATATATCATACCTAATATATATTCTTTTCCGTCGAGTTTCGACGGGTGCAGCTAGTTTTTTATAAAAACCTTAATTTCTCTAGGAATATACATGCTATCCTCATACAAATGAACACAGTTTATTACAATAAATCACTTAATTATTATCCGAAGTTTAAAGACTTTCGCTACATAAGTTTTTACATGGGTATCTAAAAGATTTTTATTCTTTTTCAATTAATTGGCAGTTTCCTATAGTATTTAAGGAAAAAATCTTCCTGGAAATATATGATCTGTACTATTTTATTTACACACCTGGAATTTCATAATAATTCCTCATTTTTTTTGTCATTTTTTTCAAAAAAAAAAAAAAAAAAAAAAAAAAAAAAAAAAAAAAAAAAAAAAAAGGCCCAAAATTACAAGTGGCCAGTGACCTTTGGCCATATAGTATATAATAGGGATGCACCGAATAGTGATTTTGGCCGAATACCGAATATTCGGCCGATAGCAAAACTGAATACCGAATATTCAGCTAGCCGAATAATTATTGTTGGGCCGAATACCAAATATTCGGCTTTCCAAATACTTTTTATATTTCAAAGTTTAAAGGTATTAAAATGTTACTTTTTAAAGCAATTTTACATAATATTTAATAAGAGAAACTTATATTTTGATAAACAAGAGCGTTGTATAAGAACATTCAGTATTGAAAAAAATCTGCCTTTTTTTACTTAAGAAGCATAATTGTGAGACTTTCAATTAGTAAAATTTTAAATTTCATTTCTTTTACGAATTAAAACAAATATTTTGAAATCAAAGAGAAATAATGAAAAAATAGTTGAAGCAAAACTGTAGTGTCTCATATTTATTTGTTCTTTTTAAATAACTCAAGGCAGATTTTTTTCAATATAAAGTATAAATACTTTCAACTTAATTCTGAATAAAGGAATGTCTAGCTCATAGTTCTTTTCTTATGAATAGTAGCATTTTCCATCCTTCCCATCATATCATATTTTACAGAAGTCAAAGCATGTGAGTTGAAAATATAGTTATGGTATCTTATTTATTGTTAATGCAACAAATGAAAACACAAGTTTGACCTAGAGTGAGATGAAATACAATGCATTTATGATTCAATAAGTTGATTATGATTATGGTTTCATAAACAAAAAATTGTCTGCCTTGATAGCTATTACTAATCTCAAAAGTTTTCCTTTCTTGTTTAAGGACTTTTCGAAAAAGCAAGAAACAGATTATTTACTAAATAGAATTTAGGAACTTGCATCTGCACTCACATCATTTATTCCTAAGGAGAATCCTAATAAATCATAATTTTAATCCTTCTCATGGTTAATTTTCTTAAGTTAAACTTTACTAACAGCAAATAAATAATGTAAAAACATTCTATATTATTTAAATATGATTTTATTTCTAATTATTTTAAATACATTAATAAATTGACAGTTAAAAATAGAAATTGTGAAAAGTTTTTAAAAATGTGTTTTAAAAGGCTTTATTAAGTATTGGATTCGGCCGAATACTTTGATATTCAGCCAAACCGAATATTCGGCAGACCAAACAGTTTCATATTCGGCTTAACGGAATAGTTTAATATCCGGCCTAATTGAATATTTGGTAACATGGCCAAATAGGTTGAATACCGAATATTCGGTACATCCCTAATATATAAAGTGACTGACTTAAAAAAAGAATTCAGTTATTTTCTGCGCATAATTTGCAGATCATACAATCATACCCCACCATTCAAGGAATTCACTTATCTATAAGGTCAGTGTGAAAAAAAAAAAAAAGCAAGCAGAGGATTACTTTTGAAAATGAAAGAACATTCTTAAAGTGTATTGAGAACTAATATACCCTTTTTTTTGTGTGTTCTTTGATTTAAATACCAAGCACCATTTTTAGGATTTTTTTTCTTTTGATTTAGAATACTGTTAAAAATTAATGACAAAATAGGAATAAATTGTGATTTTTATTTTTTAATTACAAATGTATAAAATGAAACTGATTTAAATCAGCATACCTTGGATTTTAGGGTAACTCAAACTCTGGTAAAATACAAAATATCTAATGATAATAATGACAAATTATTGCTAATTTCATTAGTAGTTTTACACCAGGGTGTAAAGCATTTCTTATGGGTGGGGTAAGGGGGGAGGGGGCAATGATTTTAAATTATTGAAACCAGAAATAATGAAGAAATAATATATATTTTTTTTTCCTTTCTGCCCTTTCAGATTTTTTAGTATGCAAGACTCAAACTAAAATTAAAATTTATTTTCTGTGTGTATGTGTTAACAGAAATAATAAATATTGCATTGGAATAGTAAAATTTTTTATTTTTTTCTTTCACTTTTTTTTGTGGGAGGGTTATTTAATCTGAAATATTGAAGATAAATTTTTACCATTACATTTTCAGTAGTGATGGACTGAATATTCGGTTAGGCCAAATGTAAAACTATTTGGTCCAATGAATATCAAACTATACAGCCAGATGAATATCAAAATATTTTCTCAAATCAATTAAAAAAAAAAAAAAAAAAAAAAAAAGGCTGTTTAAGATATATTAAAATCTTTCCACAATGCCTACTTTTAACTGTCAATTTATAAATATATTCAGAAGGGAATTATATTTAAACACAAGAGAATGTTTCTACATCCTTTATCTGATGTTTGAAAAATATCACTTAAAATAAATAAGCATTAATGACTATCTCTTTATAAATAAATAATGTACAAATGGAAGTTCTTAATAACATTGTCTGGTAAAAAATCTATTTCTTGCTTTATCACAAAAAAGGATTTAAAAAAAGACTTCTAGTTGTAATAACAGATATCAAAACAATTTTTGCTGAAGAAAGAATAAGAAACCATTTATTCAGTTAAATTACATGACACTAAATGTTTAATAACACTGAAAAATAAACATTCAAACAATAAATTTTAAAATGTGTAAAAAAGATTAATTCAACATATCTTTTTTTGAAAACAAGGTTGAATTATTTTTAGTGGTTACATTAAATGCAATACTCTTCAGCTATTTTATCTGCACTATGTATCATGCCATTGAGTTCACACTACACTGTCCTAGCTTAATTATCTTCTGCCTCCTCATGTTTTCTTTTCTTGAACTCATCAATAACCTCATCTAACACATGGAGGAATTTGGATTGAAATTCACCAATCTGGCCATTCTCTAAGTGCTCTTTAAATCCTATCACTTCATCCTTTGATGGTAAACATTCTCTGATAAAGTATTTGAGTAAGCTCCGTGGATCATCACCATTCAATAAGTTCTTGCAAATACCTTGTGCATCATCATGGTAAAAAAGACGCTTTTTTTCTTCAGCAGTTGCATCTTGGAAAATCAACCTGATACTATTTTCATCTCCAATCTCAAATAAATTTCTTATTGTAAAATAAAGCATTCTTTCACTTAAAACACGTCTTTTGTGATCAATAGGGATTTTCTGCCAGAATTCTCCCAAAAGTTTCTGATAATCAAAGTCTTTAAAGCCATCTTTCATTTTATACACGATTCCCTCCAGCACATAGACATAATCATCTAAAGAAAATAAATTCCACATTAAGTTTGCTGTTCCCGTAAAGAAGTGTTGGAATGGATATTCTAACAATGTTGTCAAAACTCGATAAGGGTTGCTCTCAAATACTCTTATCTGTTCCTCTTTATCTAAATAGGAGAGTAGTAAACACAAAATTTCAGCATAGTTATCCGACACGAGGTCCTCATATGCTATTTCTATCCCAGTCCTCACAAGATCTGCTTCCCAAGCAGATAATTTTTGCAAGAAATATTCAGCGGCCACTGTATAACCATCAAGTGCATTTTTAAAGGCATATAGATAAGGATTCATTTTGTACCCCGCTTCTTCTTGAATCATTCTGTTCATCTTACGCGTGTCTTTCTGAATGTAACATGTCCAAAACTTGACCATGGGTGACACATAATTGTGATCTGTACTATGGAAAGATTTTCTGCGACCTTTAGGTATTTTGTCCCATAATTTTGGAATGTCATCTTCTAAGCAATGAATACATGCCAAAGAATATCGTGTGGCAATATCTATACTCTCATCTTTAATCATCACTTCTGCCGTTTTCTTTTTATCTATAGTTCCTTGCGAGGTCCAAAAAAATTCATTAGGTAAATTTACTGTAAGATGACCATCTTTGTTAAGGAACCCCTTCCATTGTCCAATTTGTAAGCCAATAGGTCTAACGAAACATAGTAATTTCTCTTTTATCTGTTCCGGTAGAGGCAGCTTTGTTGCTTTTTCCATTACTATAGCTTCTATTTCCTTCCTTTTTGATTTTGATTCAAGATCTGTGTAATACAAGTGTTTGTAACCATTTTCTTCCAATAATTTCCTAACATCATCTTGATTCCATAATATAGCAGCTACCTTAACCAGAGCAGCAAACTGCAGGGTAGGTACCTTGACAAAATTCATTATCTATAATGAAATATTAAATTTACAGAAATTTTTTGTTATTTTACCTTTTTAAAAATTTTAGAAGATAGAAAATAAGTAAATCTTTGAATTGGTTTTATTGTTGCAGTTTTGCAATTTAAAAAATATGGCTATTTTCAGCAATTAAGTTAGTTAATATGATCAAAATAGACATAGAAAGTATTGTTATGAAAAAATTTATGAATGACTATGGGTAAATAAAACAGTTTTATGAATGGTGGTAGTCTCGTCTAATATAGCAATAATCACAAATGTATAATTTGTTGTTTCAAGAATCAATTTTACAGATGGATGTTGTATGTGATGAAACATCAAAGAAAAATTCAACAATGTTATTACGATGGTACAGCAAAGTAATGAAGCATTCACACTTGTTTTGCTTGCAAGGGTAGAGAACAAATATCTGGAAATTCAGTAACAAAGTGATAACCTTGTGAATGTATACTTCTCAAAGATTAGAAGCAGCAGCAGAATGTAACCTAGAAGAAGAAAAATATGTTAAGAAATTTTGAATGAAAAATATATTACTTCTTAGTATAACACACTTATCTTGATTGATAATATCTCATTTCAGAGGAGAAAAAAAAACGGCAAAAATATAAAAATTGCCTAATACAGTTGATTCCCTAAAATCCACAATAATTTACAGATGTAAACAAAGAAACTTTTTGTTCAGATGTAAGGACAAAATTTGACTTTTTTTTTTTATCTATAATTTTTGTTAATATTACTGAATTCATGCTTTTTCATGAAGGAAGAATAAATTTATTTCTGAAAAAGTTCAAGATATTGCTCACTGCTAATCACAATCATTTTGCCAAATGTATTTACGCATTAGTCAAGTTTTTTTAATTATTAAGTCTGGCTAAAGTTGAAATAAAACTTCTTTTTTATGATTTTGATGTGAATTACTAATGCGCTTTTGTGAGGCAAGTTTTAGCAAAAAATTTAGGAAAAATTCATCTCATCTATAGAATGAGTATTTAACTATACATTATTGATTATTTACTTGATCTTTGCTTTTAATATTTTAATCATTTTAAAAAAAAATCTAATTTTTTATTACTTTACTTAATACAGTAGTCTCTCTCAAATCCGCACAGCTTGGGACCAGAGGTTGTGCGGATTTCTGGTAATTGCTTTGTTTACATTTTTTAAACAGTAATCTGAATGCAATTAATAGTGCAATCGGAATTATAATGAATACTTACAATATAATAAAATATTAAAATAAGTAAAACTAAAATAATAAAAAATTAGATAATTTTTAAAATGTTTGAAATACTAATAGCAAAGGTCAAGTTAATAATCAATAGTGAATGATTAAATATTCATAATAAAGATTAAATGTATTTTTCCAAAATTATTCAACAAAACTTGCCTCATAAAAGTACATTACTATTTCACATCAAAATCATAAAATAGATTTATTTTTTCCCAAGTTTAGCCAGGCTTAATAACCAAAAAATCTCAATTAATGCATAAATATATTTGGCAAGAAGATTGTGATTACCAGTGATATCAGAAGTATCTTGAATTTTTTCCAAGAAAAATTATTCTGCCTTCATGAAAAAAAGCATGAATAGAGTATTATTAAGAAAATTACAAGTTAAAAAATATATGGAATTGATACAAAACTAAAAAATCAAATTTTGGTCCAGTATTTGAACTGAAAGTTTTATTGTTTACATCCATAAAATATGTGCAGATTTTAGAGAGTTGCGGATTTCTAGTTTGCAGATTTGAGGGAGTCTACTGTATTTTACTATATTGTAAACATTCATTATAGTCTCAATTGCATTATTAATTACATAGAAATTACTGTTTTAAATATGTACACAAAGCAATGACCAGAAATCCTCAAAATTCTAAAATCTGCACAACTTCTGGTCTCAAGCTGTGTGGATTTGAGTGAGTGTATTGTATTTGTTGACAGTTTTATAAATCTAAGCTCAAATATTTGTCCAACAATTTCATATAGTAGCCAATCAATATGTATGATGACCAGAAAATTTCTTCATTTTCTGAAAAATATTCAATTTTAAGTAGGGTGTCAATGATTTTCATAAATTGATTTAAATCAATTGATTTTTTTTAAATCATTGATTTAAATCACAAATTTTCTAAATGTTTAAAATGACATTAAAAAGTAATAAAATCTGAAATGAACATAATTTGGAAAGTTTCGATAGGTATTTTGACTCATGAATACACACAAGAAAAGCTTCAAATAATATTTTTAAAGCTTAATTCCTGACTGTTGACTGCTGTAAAAAAGTTCAGGTACAGCAAGTTTGTAAAAAGCCTAATTTTTATCTAAACATATAGCATAGAAAGCATTTAATTTAAAAATTATACTTAAATCTAATATAAATTGCAATGCCATAACTTCCTTTTAATAATCAAACTATTTGTTTTTTTATATAAAATAAGAATAGGAAGCATAGTAAATTTCTGCAAATAAAAGAATAAAACATCCAGAATCTTATTCTACTTTTGCAATAATAAATTTATAGCAAATACTGGATCTAAAGAATAATGAAATGATGACATTGGCTGAACTGCTATTGTATGAGAATAAAATAATTTGCTATAAACTGTTGAATGCAGAACGAGTTTCTTCAATAAAGGTTGAGTCAATTTATTTATTTATTATTATTATTATTATTTTTGAGGGGAGAGGAGATAAGTATTTAAACACATATACGCCAAATAAAAATTGTTAGGGATTAAAAAAAGCAACAAAATAAGTATTCTCACTGAGTGCTAATAATATTGCCACTTTAATGTTTTGAGGATTTCAGATACACCTGGCTTTCCCCGTGTTTACTCTTTATGTGTATGAATGGGTAAAAACATTTCCATATTTTTGGGAAGTTAGCATATGCATACATGCATGTAAATTTAGATTTAGGTAATTAACAGTAACAAATAGAAAATGAGCTGCAAATAATATTTGTTATTTGTGCCACTTATTAAAGAAATAATTTATTTGCAGTTTTTATTAATTATGTAATTAGTTTATGTTTCCTCTAGATCATGTTCTTAAAGCACCAAAATCTGCCCTTTTTGAAATAGTCAAAATAAATTTTAAAAATAATGAAAGTCACCTGTAGAGATTTCTTGTAAAAATCTTCCAAATTCCACAGCATTTCTAGATATATGTGCTCAAGATCTTGCAAATGTGATAGAACTTTATATCTTTAGAAAAAAACTATAATGTGTTGTTATTTAATTGCATTTTTTATTTTGCTTTTGTTTTGTTTGTTTATGCTGTCCAATTATCTACGCTTGGGATATAGGCCCTAATGGGTGAAATGCCCTCCATGGGGGTCTTTCTAAGGGAATCTACCACGTATTTACGCAAGGTTCGAAGAACATCACAGAAAACTTTGAATGGTTAGGCCGATGGTGGTAATTGGGTTTGAACCCAGCACCTACCGTCTGTCAGTTTTGAGGTCAGAACCTCGCGGCCACTGGTGGGGCTTTTTTTTTATTTTGAAATTCTTTAAATTATTGACACTTTACCATACTAAGAAACATTATATATATATATACAGTAGACTCCCTCAAATCCGCACAGCTTGGGACCAGAGGTTGTGTGGATTTTAGAATTTTGCAGATTTCTGGTCATTGCTTCTACATTTTTTAAACAATAATTTGAGTGCAATTAATAGTGCAATCGGAACTAAAATGAATGCTTACAATATAATAAAATATTAAAATAAGTAATAAACTAAAATAATAAAAATTTAGATAATTTTTTAAATGATTAAAGTATTAAAAGCAAAGGTCAAATTAATAATCAATAGTGTACATGATTAAATATTCATTATAAAGATTAGATGTGTTTTTCCAAAATTATTCAACAAAACTTGCCTCATAAAAGTACATTAATTCTCATCAAAATCATAAAATAAAGATTTTTTTTTTCAAGTTTAGCCAGGCTTAATAACTAAAAAATTTTTTATTAATGCATAAATATATTTGGTAAGATTGTGATTGCCAGTAATATCAGCAATATCTTGAATTTTTTCCAAAAAAATTTATTCTTCCTTCATGCAAAAAACATTAATAGAGTATTAAGAAAATTACAAAATAAAAAACATATGGAATCAATGCAAAACTAAAAAAATCAAATTTTGTCACAATATCAGGACTAAAAGTTTCATTGTTTACATCCATAAAATATGTGTGGATTTTAGAGAGTTGTGGATTTCTGGTTTGTGGATTTGAGGGAGTCTACTGTATATATATTATTTCCTAAAATAATTACTAAACACATACTAATATGTTTCCTTGTGAAATGATACCCTTTCATGCAATTAATATCCTACCCCCTTTTTCTTTCTAGAATGAGTAGTAAACTATAATTACCAATTTAATAATTAACACATAAAATTGTATACTATTATGTTCTTTAATAATAGAGTTAATTGTTTAATAATTATTAATTTTAAGTAGCATTAAATGATTTAATATTAAAGTCAGTTGTTAATAATTTAAATAAGTGTAAATATCACAAGTATTTAATATATTTTTTCAGAATACAAATGCATATAACAACATTATTGTATGCTACTAACGAATGAATTTACTAATTTGTAGTTCTTATAATTTATGTAATAAATTATATTCTTATTCATTAAAGTGTAAAAACACAGGTTATCTTTACAATTAGAGGATTAATTCTTTTGGAAACCCAAAACCATTGCTAAGTATTCAGTATTTGAATTTTGGGGGGGAAAATCTCAAGAATTTGATTTAAATAAGAAAAAGGTTTTTTTTTTTAATACCCTAGTTTAATTTACCCTAGTTATCTGATAAGATAGCTAATTGTTTAAGCTGGCCACTTGGTCAGATTATGGTAATGTGTCATTAAAAATTTTCGAAAATGGATAAATTCCTTTCAATATAAGTGCTATTAACAGAAAATGAGGGCATCTCATCAGCCTAATTTGTGCTAAATATTCAAAAACACACATCATGTGAAAAAATATAGCGTTAGATCATTGGTTTCCAATCTATGGGTTGTGGAACAATGGAGGTTTTTAACAAAAACATATCTTTCATTTCATCTGTTCCAAAAATATAGCAATTTCAAAAGCAAATAATGTTTCAAGGCACAATTCATAATTTCCTTCCAGCGCCATGTGAAAGAGGGGACGGGAGGGGGCAGTCGCCTGGGCACAAAAAATTAGATGTGTGCCAGATTTCTACTATCAGCGTCATTTTTTGCCTGTCAAAAGAAAAAGTTGGAAGGGGGGGGGGCGCCAAATTGAGACTTTGCCTTAGGTGCAGTTTTCTCTTTGAATGCCCCTGTTTCTTTCTGCATGAATAAAGGAGCAGAACATCTAAAAATAGCTAAATTAGCTTTGAGTTCCTTGATAGGATTCAACATGACACACTTGAGCGAACATGCTTTCTCTACTTTGCTGTTTTTGGAAAAAAAAAAAAAAGAAATCAGGGGTGATTCTGAATGAAAATTTTTTTTTGGAAATTCACATCGCATTTTTGGAAATCGGCGCGGAGGGGGGGGGGGATTCTGCGAGTTACCCCCTCCCCCCGCAATTATTCGCGATCTACAGACGAAATCTGCGTTTTCCCGCGATCTTCAGACGAAATGAGCGATTTATCTGCGATATTTTAGCAAAATCGGCAATTTATATATATCTATTGTCGAAATCGACGGTTTTTCTGCGATCTTTTGACGAAATCGGTGTGGTTCCGTGATTTTTTTTATTATGAAATCGGCATTTTTTGGACGATCTTTAGACAAAATTTGCATTTTTACGTGATCTTTTCTCAAAACGGCGTTTTACCACCGCGATCTTTTGACAAAATCGGCGTTTTTTCCGTGATCTTTTGATGAAATAGGCCTTTTTTTTTTCAATGTTCTTTTGACAAAATATTTTTAAGCGATCTTTTATCGAAAAAGGCGTTTTTTCCGCGATTTTTTTTATCGAAATTGGCGTTATATCCGCAATCTTTAAACGAAATCGACGTTTTCCCGCGGTCTTCAGACGAAATCAGCGTTTTATTCCGTAAGTTAACCCCCTCCCCACAGCGATTATCCGCGATCTTCAGACGAAATGAACAATTTATCTGCGGTATTTTAGAAAAATCGGCAATTTATTGCGATCTTTTGACGAAATCGGTGTTGTTCCGTGTTTTTTTATTATGAAATCGGCGTTTTTTGACGTTCTGTAGACAAAATTTGCATTTTTACGCAATCTTTTCTCGAAAACGGCATTTTATTCCCTTGATCTTTTGACGAAATCGGCGTTTTTTTTTTGTTTTTTTTTTTCGTTCAATATTCTTTTGACAAAATATTTTTACGCGATCTTCTGACGAAATCGGCGTTTTTCCGCGATCTTTTGATGAAATCGGCCTTTTTTTTTTTCAATATTCTTTTGACAAAATATTTTTAAGTGATCTTTTTACGAAATCTGAGTTTTTTTTTCCCCGTGATCTTTTGATGAAATCGGCCTATTTTTTTTTTCCCAATATTCTTTTGACAAAATATTTTTAAGCTATCTTTTATCGAAATCGGCGTTATATCCGCAATCATTAGACGAAATCGACGTTTTCTCGCGGTCTTAGTCGAAATCAGCGTTTTATCTGCGGTATTTGGTGAAATTGTCGTTTTTTCCGCGATTCGCACAGGAAATTCGCGATTTTCAGAGATCTTCTTTTGACAAAGTTCATTGACAAAATCGTCGTTTTCCACGAAATATTGACGAAATGTGTGCTTTTTCGGCGATCCTTTCACGAAATTTGCATTTCTCCGCGCGCAAAACCGTACAAGTTGGCAACTATGCAGAACTAATAATCCAATTTCAAATTTTCGGAATTGAATGACTTAAATTTTCGGAAATTTCTGACGAGAATCACCCCTGAAAAAAAATTATTGAAACAAACTGCATATAGAAAGTGACTTAATGTTAAAATTAACTAGTTTTAAAACATACAGATGCCCTCATTGATAAACATCGCTGCCAAACATCTCACTGATTATAAAGTTATGTATTGGTAATATAATATAACATATTTTTAATTATCTTTGCAGTTTGTGCGTTGTTTTAATTATTATTATTGCTCTTACACATATTGATACAGTAGAGCACCACAAATCCGCCAGAGTCCGAAGTCGGCACAAGCTTGCAGATGTAAACATTTTTCTTCCATGGCACTAAAAGAATGAAGTTAAAGAAATGATGACATCATTCCAAAGTAAATGATCGATTCAGAACGTTGATTCATTTTTCAATTTTTGCTGTTTGCAAAAATGCAGCCTTCTGATTAGTCATCTTTTGCTAATGAGCAAAAAGTCTACCTGAATCCTGGTGAATTTTTACAAAGAATGCAGCAAAAGTTGGGGCTGAAGTGAAGAGAAGACGATTAGATATGCACATGCATTTCTGTTGCTGCTTTTATCACATGTGAGATCTTGTAATTTATTCATTATTTAAGCTATTTTACAATATTTTTTTTCCTATGAAGTATCTAAAATATGGAAAAGCAAAAGCATGTTGCACTTATTGTGCTACAAAAAGTGGAAATTATTAAAAAAGTGAGTGATGGAACAATGTCTAAGATATGTACAGCATTAATATTTCAATGACCTAAAATCCGCACAACGTCTTCTCCCAAACAGTGCGGATTTCTGGCCCTCTACTGTGTTACCTATTTTGTTTTTATTGATAGTCTATGCTTTGAAAGAAAATTTGCCTTTCTCTTATGATGGGATGGCAGAGAGCTTATAGAGGTCATAACTATTTCCATACAAATATGCATTCTTATATTAGGTGGGTCATGATTTTTCTACCCCCCCCCCCCCCCCCACCAAAAAAAAAAAAAAAGATGGGTTACATGCAAATAAAGGTTTGAAACCACTGATTTCCCAACAATTCTGTGACTTGCAGATTCTGTAGATACCCTGTAATATATATTTTCACAAATCAAAATACTTATACTGGCCATATCATAATTTTAAAATCTTTTATAGTAACAGAAACTTGTTATACTGAAATTTTGCGAGGGGAATAAAGAGTCAAAATATTCAGGTAACTAGTTATTTACTTAACTTTAAACTAGGAAATAAATTTATGAAATTTTTAACTAAGGGAAATTTTATATAGTGAAACCCCAATATATCGTACTATTTCTATGGTCCCTGCACAAATTATACTTAAATAATGTTAATAAAACCAGCAAGCATCGTTCTTCAAAAAGCTATTTTCCTGCATTCATTGTAAAATTTTTCTCCTCACTGAAATAAAATTGAAAATCATGCGAATCCATACGACATATAAATTGGAATTACTTCTTTTATCAAAAAATAACTCATTTGTGATGTTTGTATTGATAATGGTGACAATAATGCAGATGAAGGGTGGTTGTATAGAGCACAGAACGCAATTAAGTTTCCACTGATCAAGATGATGCGATGTGTGGTGTCCTAAGATAGAAAAAATGTGTGATAATGAAAAAAAAAAAAAAAAAAAAAAGAAGGAAATAATAGCAAAAAAGTAGAGGATAACATTTATACTGATGAAGCTGAGCCACCAGTGCCAAGTCTGTCTGATGCAATTACGGCATTTGAAACTGTATGAACTTTTATATAATCATATAAAATTA
Organism: Maratus speculifer; assembly: GCA_964019185.1. NCBI lineage: Eukaryota > Metazoa > Arthropoda > Arachnida > Araneae > Salticidae > Maratus > Maratus speculifer. The sequence continues at coordinate 278,955,529 of OZ025300.1, forward strand.
CAGAAAATAACCAGAAAAATGTTGTATATCTTTGAAAGTTTACTTTTGATTTTAAAAAAATGAACAAAAAACAAAACAAATTTATTGTTTTTAAAAATAAATATCAATTTTTCTATAACTTTGATTTATTTCTTTTAGAGTTTAACAAACAAAAAATTAGTATTTATTAGCAGGAATGATTGTGTTCAGGTTATATATCTGAAATCAATTTTTTTTTTTTTTTTTAAACAGAACAAAAAATCCATTTCTTCTGATAGTTCAATTCATAAAATCAAATTTAAATATCTATTCTGTATGATTGCTAACTATAATTAAAATTTATTTATATACTATATAATTTGACCTCCCTGTAATAAATTATGTTATCTTCCTGTCCTTGTTCCTGTACAGAAATGTTTTCTCAATAAAAATTTTTCAATGAACTTACAATAACCCCTGTATTAAGTATACTATATAAATTGCATGCATAAACATTGTGTTTTATTGCATATTGAAGTTAATCTGCATTCATCATTTTTTTTCCACACCCCTTGAAAAACTAATTTTACTCCTCCATCTGAACTTGTTGCAATTTCTGTAAAACGGAACTACATAGGATCTCTCCCCTCTCTCTCTCCTGTCATCTTTGCATTAAATTTTCAATTTGCCTTGCACTGTACCAAGTATTGTTGTTGACAATTGAGTGTGCAAAAATAACTTCAAGCAAAGAGTTTTTAATAGCTGATTTTAGTTCATTACTTCAAGAGTGCTTGAAAATTAGATTTGCAACTAACACCTGTTGATCAGTTGTCAAATGAAGAAAATTGTATTTGTTATGTAATTATTCTGAGTGATACCACACCATTGAAGGAATTTTCTTATTTATAAAGTGATTGTCTACCCCCTTCAAAAAAGAGTACAGTAATTTCTGGCAATAATCTGCAGAGCAAGCAATCATTTTTCGAATTTCTGTGCCCAAACAGAATTATTTGATCCACAGATTACATACCAGAAATAATGATAAGCAAAGGATTTTTTTTGAAAATGAAGAAAAAAAAACATTTTTGGAATGTATTAAGAATATATACCTTTATTTTTTGTTTGATTTAAATAATATGTGTATATAAAAATATTGTTAAACATTATTAATAAAAAATTAAAGAAAATGTAATTGTGTGACTTTAATCAATGATTTTTTTTTTTTTTTTTAATCAAATGATTAAAATCAATGGACTCTATTCTCCGTTTGAGTTTGAGGCTGTATTTCGGCAATATTTCCCCAAAACACTTGACCTCACGTCACAAATACATGTTCCGTTACTATTCTACGGCATACAACCATGAGAAGATAAACGAGTCGTTGCATAAGTAACAACTATGATGTGGGAAATGTTTCCCCAAAGCATGTGACTTTGACGTCACAAGAATAGGGTCAATTGGTTTTAAGTCAGCATACCCCGGATTCTAGACTCTTGATTCTAATCCTTAGATTCAAACTCTTAAAAAAAAAAAAAAAAAAAAAAAAAAAAAATGACAAGAAACTAGGCTTAGTTTAACAATACTTTTATAGTAGGCCACAAAACATGTTTTGAAAATCAAATCGTTGCCAGTTAATAATGAAGAAATTATACAAAAAAAATTCTGTCCTTTCAGATTTTTTATAGAGTAAGAGTAAAAGTAAAGCAAAAAATAGCAATTTTTTTTTTCTGTGTGTTAAACCGACCAAAGACAGCATTGAATTAGCAACATTTTTTATTTTATTTTGTTTCTTTCTTATACTCAGATTTTGTTTGGGTTTGCTTAATCTGAAATAACACAGATAAAAAAGTTTAAACATTATTTTTTGAGTAGCAATGCACAGAATATTTGATTTGGTTTGCTGAATATCAAGCTATTTAGCATGCTGAATTTTTAAAAAAATATATTTTTAAAAATATTTTTAAAAAGCTTATCACAACATCTACTTTTAACTGCCAATTTATAAAGACATTTATAAGACATTGAAGATAATAAGAAAAAGAATCATAACTTAAATAAAAGAGAATGTTTCTACAATATTTATCTGTTGTTTGAAAAGAATCACTTAAAAAAATCAACCACTCAAGATGACCTTCACAGAAATTAATATTCTACAACTTCAAGTTGATGCTTATTGTCAGATAAATAATCTCTTACTTGTTTTATTACAAAAAAGAATATTCTAAAAAATAATTTAAAAAAATCATGGGTAACAACAGACAGTTTTTATCCAGGAAACAAGAATCACAATTCAATTAAATTATTTGACATTAAATGTTTAATAATACTGAAAAAATAAATATTCAAACAACAAAAATTGAAATTTGAAGACAATAAATTTAATTCTTTATCATGTGAAATAAATGTAATTGAACATATCATTTATGAAAACAAAGTTGAATTATTAGTACTAGTGATTACATTAAACACAATAATCTTCCACCTATATTTCTAAACTAGATAGATATCATGTTACTGAATTCTGCACTACACTTTCTTAGCTTTAGTTTTATCACTTTCCTCGTGTTTCCTTTTCTTGAACTCGCCAATAACCTCATCTAACACATGGAGCAATTTGAACTGAAATTCACCAGTCTCACCAAACTGTAAATGCTCTTTAAATCCTATCACTTCATCCTTCGATGGTAAACATTCTCTGATAAAATATTTTAGCACGCTCAGTGGGTCACCATTCAATAAATGCTTGCAAATATCTTGTGCACTATCATGGTAAAAAAGATGCTTTTTTTCTTTAGGAGTTGCATCTTTGAAAATCAACCTGATACTGTCTTCATCTCCAATCTCAAACAGATCTCTTACTGTAGAATAAAACATGCTATGACTTAAAACATGCCTTTTGTGATCAGTAGGGATTTTCTGCCAGAATTCTCCCAAAAGTTTCTGATAATCAAAGTCTTTATAGCCACATTTTATTTTAAACACGATTCCATCCAGCACATAGACATAATCATCTTTTTCGAGAATATTCCACATAAAGTTCGCTGTTCCCATGAAGAAATGGTGGAATGGATAATCTAACAAACTTGTCAAAATTTGAGAAGGGTTGCTTCCAAATACTATTTTTTGATCCTCTTCATCTAAATAAGAAAGTATGAAGCAAAAAATTTCAGTGTAACAATCATGTGGCAAGAGTGAGTCGTATGCTATATCCATTGCAGTGTTTACTAGAAGAGCTTCCCTAGCAGTTAACTTTTCCAAAAAGTATTCAGCAGCCACCCTAAAACCACAGTTTAGGGCAACTTGAAAGGCATATACATAAGGAGACATTCTGTACCCCACTTCATCTTGAATCATTCTGTTCATCCTACGTTTGTCTTTCATAATGTAGTATGTCCAAAATTCAACCAATGATGACACACAATGATCTGCTGTGCTATAGAAAGATGTTCTGTGACTTTTTGGTATTTTCTTCCATAATTTTGGTATGTCATCTTCTAAGCAGTGAATACAAGCCAAAGAATATCGTGTGGGAATATCTATAGTCTCATCTTTAATCATCACTTCTGCCGTTTTCTTTTTATCTATGGTTCCTTGTGATGTCCAACAAAATTCATTTGGTAGACTTAGGCTAAGACTACAGTCATTGTAAAGGTAACGTTTCCATTGCTTAATTTGAAAGCCTACAGGTGTAATAAAACATGATATTTTCTCCTTCATCTTTTTTGGTAGTGGAAGCTGTGCTACTTTTTCTACTACTAAAGATTCTATATTTTCCCAGCTTGATGATTGAAATTCTGCATGTTTTTTATAATTGAATTCTGACAATAAATTCTTAACATCATCTTGAGTCCATAATATAGCAAGTATTTCAACAAGAGCAGTTTGCTGGAGGGAAGGTTCCAGGACATAATCCATTACTCTCTCTAATAAAATATTCAATGTATAATTTTTTTTTTTTTTTTTTTTTTTTTTTTTTTTTTTTTTAAATATTGTAGAAGATAGAGAATGAGAAAATCTTTCAGATGGCTTTATTCTCACAGTTATGCAACTTAAAAAGCTTGGATATTTCTAACAATTAAGTTTGTTAAAATGATCAAAGTAGCTATAGAAATTATTCTTTCACTTTCTAAAAATTAATAACTATAGAGGCATACAACAGTTTTATGAGTGATGTTAGTTTAGTCTAATAAACAAATATTGCAAAAATATGTGTTGTTTCAAGAATATGTTTTACAGATGGTTGTTGTATGAAATAAAACAAAAATTGAACAATGTTTAAGGATGTAGAGCAAAGAAATAAAGCCTTCACACTTGTTTTGCTTGCAAAGATATTAAAAAAAGATTTGGATAGTCAATAACAGAAAATAATATTTGTGACATTATATAGTGTCCCAAGAAGCAGCAGAATGCAACCTAGAAAAAGAAAAATATGTTATGGTAAAATCATATCTAAAAGACTTGCATGATTAATTACACTACTATGCATGAATACTAGAAGAATGAAAAAATTTTGTGCATAAATTTTTCTATACAGTAGATTAGAAGTCTGTAAGGGCAAACATTTCAAGGCCTGTCCTGAAGAAAGCTGTCTTAATTTGGCCGAGCCCATCGCAAAAAGTAAAAGATCAGTCAGCAAAGTAGATTAGAGGTTTGTATTATAGGTCGGAATTTCAAGGTTCGGTTCAAATGAAAGTTATTTTGGCCCAGTCTATTGAAGAATATGGAGTTCACCTGATTCCAATCAATCTGCATTTTTGTGGTTCATGGCCCAATCCATGCCAAAATACAATTAAAGTAGGCAGATTTGCAGAAAAATCAATTAAATCAGACTTGATTCAGTTTCCACAGAGAAAGCTGATTTTTCCTTAAGATACAATTAAGATATTTCTTTAGAATATTTATACTAATAGAAGAACAAAACGCTCAGCCTGTCTGTCTGTGCAATGGCTAGCGAAATTTATGGCATGTACGAAGCTCAAATTTTTTTATGAGAGTAGTCCAAAGTCTCTCCTGATGTACCTGACATTCAGAATTTCACAATTTTAATTATTAACTGAGTAATTCATTATAATTCGGAACTTGCTCTTATCAAATATGCCTTTTTTCCCTTCGCTTACTTTTGGTTGGTTGTTTCATAAAGCATAACTTATAAAGCATACGTTTCTTTCTTCCCGCTTGCTTTCGTTTGGTTGGTTATATAAAACTTTTGCAGAAATAATCAAAAAAGCTGAGACAGAATTAAATAAACCAATTTGAGTGCTTAATACAGTAGACTCCCTCAAATCTGCAACCCTAAAATCTGCACATAATATATGGATGTAAACAATGAAATATTCAGTTCAGATATAGGGACTAAATTTGACTTTTTTAGTTTTATATCAATTCCATATATATTTTAATTTATAATTTTGTTATTATTACTGAATTCTTGTTTTTTTTTTTTTTTTTTCATGAAGGAAGAATAAGTTTATTTCTGAAAAAATTTAAGATATTGCTGATATTATTGATAATCACAATTTTCTTACCAAATATATTATGGATTAATCAAACTTTTTTGGTTATTAAGTCTGCCTAAACCTGAGATATTACTTCATGATTTTGATGTGAATTAGTAATGTACCTTTATGAGGCAAGTTTCAATGGATAAATTAGGAAAAAAACATTTCATCTTAATAATGAATATTTAATCATACATTATTGGATTACTAACTTGTCCTTGCTTTTACAATTTTAATCATATTAAAAATTATCTAAAGTTATGCTATTCTAGTTTAGAACTTATTTTAATATTTTATTATATTGTAAACATTCATTATAGTTTCGATTGCATTATTAATTACATTCAAATTATTGTTTAAAAAATGTAAACAAAGCAATGACCAGAAATCTGCAAAATTCAAAAATCTGCACAACTTCTGGTCCCAAGCTGTGTGGATTTGAGGGAGTCTACTGTATTTCAAAAGGGACTGTTTTTTCAACTAAACATCAAATGAAGCTGAAACACTTGCTTTGAAAATGTATTCAATAATAATGAACATATAACATACATTAGTTTCAAATGATGTTGCAATCTAGCAACCAACTTGGAATTCAGGTTGTTCGTCCATCTTTCTGCTTCATTCTCAACTTTGATTGGTTGAGCGATAATATCTGCTAAAATATAGACGATTTTAGCTGGTTAGTGGAAAATTAAAGGTGCATAGTTGAAACTAATTTATTTAAACAGCAAGACATATGGTTTTTTGCTCACAGGCTTGCCTGTGAGCTCATGTGCCATATAGGAGATAACTGCCCTCCCCCCTAATTTAGGTAAATGAGATTTTGAAGCAGAATTTACAGATTAGCTTTAAATTCTAGGTATAGGATCATTCTGATTAGGCACCTCAATGATTAGTTTTGAATTTTCATTGGTTAAGTACAAAGGAAGGAGCGGAATAGGGGATAACCCTCCTTAATGTAGATAAATGAGTTTTTTTATGCAAAATTTATGCAATAAGCTTCAAATTTTGGACATAAGTTCATTCTGATAAGGCGCTTTTTTGTATTGTTTTGGAAATTCATTGGTTAAGTATAAAGGTGGGATCTGGGAGCTATCCCTATTAATTAGGTAAAAGGATTTTTCATCCAGAAATAACCGCTTTGCTCCAATTTTTGTAAGTTCAAACTGATAAGACATTTGACTCTGATTAGTTATGGAGTTGTTTTTTTATGTATAAAGGGAGGAATGAACAATTACTCTCGCCCTTAAATTAATTAAATGTATTTTATGTAGAATTATCTGATTTGCTTTAAATTTTCGATATAGGTTCTTTTTGATATGGCGAGTCACTGAATAGTTTCGGTTGTGTAATTTTTTTTTTTTTTATAAAGGGGAGAAAGGGCGATAGCACCTATTAAAAGGAGTAAATGCGGTTTTATGCAGAATTAAATTATTTGCTTTTACTTCTAGGTATAGGTTCATTGTGATAAGGTACATCCCTGATTAATTTTGGGAGTTCAATCATTGAGTATAAAGGGTGGAAATGGAGCTAATTCTGTACTTAATTTGTTTTTTGTGGGCCATTATTCCTTGAAAAAAAATAAGGTTGTAAAATACAATTAGTGTGAATAGCCTTTGAACTCAATGCCATCAGTTTAACTGGACGATATTCTTTTTTTATTAAAAGTTAAGTAAAAGATCAGAACAGTTCTTACTGGCTCTTTTGCCACTTGAATTTAGAAATCGACAAAAATAATTCCTTGCGTTTGAATGCTTCCTGTTGCTGTAGCAAGTAGCAAAATTTTAAATAGATTTTAAAGTCTCACTTTTGATATAATTAATGATTTTTTTTTTTTTTCAGAAGTTTTTTTATTTTTAAGTGCATTTTTTTATTGTTCTTTTTTTGCTTTTTAAATACAGAAAATTGTTTCAAATTTAATGCACATTTGCTATAAAGTGCTGCAGGGCAGTGAGCATCTATGTCTGATGCCCACTGCCCTATGTCTGATACAGAACATATTTTGCCTTTAATTTATAAGTAGTGGTTATTTTTTAGCAATAATATCACTAATCTTCAAAATTTCTTATTTCCTTTTCTCACCCTCTCGACTAATATATCTATAAATAGGTTTGCTAACAGTTTTTTTCAGATATGGGTTTGTTAAGAATACAGATGGGAATGGTCAGAAAAAAACTGGAAAAATCGGGAAAAAAACCGTTTTTTCCCGAAGGCTTATTTTTCAATTTTTCCGAACTGGAAAAATTGAAATTTCATTTATGAAATAATATAGTGAAAATTTTGTAATAGCTACATTCTCATACTTTTTATTTTATTTATTTTTGTGTTGAGTGTCTCACATGAAAATTTTAATGTGGGTAATCTGATATCTGAGCAGAAATCTGTTTGAGATGACTTGAAAGGATCCTTCACATTTTTTTTCTTGTTTGAAACACAAGACCCTTTGCAAAATTTCTCTTGAAAATAGACATTTCAGAAAATGTTTAATCAACAAATTGAATCTTTCATAAGTGCAGTGATTGAAGAAAAAAAAATCTCATGCTATACAGCAGCTGAATCTTATTAAGTTGCATATATGTATGTAAATAACCTTATTAAAAATTTCTAAATAGGAACCTAAATAATTTCTTATTCAAAAATTCTGAATATATTTTGTACAAGTATATACAAAAAGTTCACAATTTCGCAAAAACTTGATTACATGAAAAAAATCTAGATATGTAATTAAATGCAACTTCTCTTTTTAAAAATTAATTCATGTGTAAAATTATTGCAATAATCTGCAGATTAATGGAAATGATAAAATAAAAAATTCAACATAAAATTTTGAAGTTTTTTACTACTTTTATTACTTTAATCTATCTTTTCAAAAAGTAAGTATTGAATTCGTGAAAAATTTGACTTCCAGTTTTTGGTGTATTTAAACATTTTAGAAGGTCCTGAACACGTGTTAATGGTTTTTGGAAAATATCTGCCACTCTGTGAGTCTGTATGTGACAAATTTTATGAGCACTATCTCAAGAACTGATGCATATAATTTCACAAAACTTTAGATTCAGTTACACCTTGATATAAACTCGAGATGTTTAGTTTATTAGTGTATATCGCCAAACTGATGGCGCTGCTATGCTGCATTATTCATAATTTCCACAATAGTTCTATCTCAAACTAATGTATGTATTTTTATAAAATTTCAGATTAAGTTAATCTTTGACATAACTTCGTGCTCATTACTTTTTGGTGTAAATTGCTCAACAGATGACGCTGCTATGCTGCATTATTCATGATTATCGCAATAGCTTTACCTCAAGGACGATTTTTTTAAAAATGAAACTACAGCTTTAGACAGTTTCTGATATATATTAATGCTGTTTAGTTTTTGGTGTAAATTGCCCTATAGGTGGCACTACTATGCTGCATTTTTCAAGATTTCGTTATAGCTGATTAATTGAATGTTTTTTCAAGGTTTTGAATCTAAAATTGACCTCCATAATGTACAGTAATGTTGCAAAAACCTGGGCAGTTTGCATTAGAAAAGTACAACTGCAGTGAAAAAAAAAAAAAAAAAAAAAAAACCATATTTGAAACTATGTTCCAAATTATACTTACCCTCTTGATTAAACTTTGAATTTTTGTAGTTTTCTAAACAGGGTTCATACAGAGTTTGCTAAATGAAAAATAAGGACTCTGTAAGGACTTTGTAAGGGCTTCGTTAAAAGAAAAATAAGGACATCCTAAAGTTAAAAAAGAACAGTACATATAATTACTTACATTAAATTTTAATTGTAATAGATTGAAATTTTACATAAAACACAATTATGTAATTATATAACAAAATATATAACATTAGTTGGCTAGCAACTGTTTTTTAGCATCTATTTCTTTGGTCAGGGAGGAAATTTCTGCCTTTTTTTTTTTTTTTTTGCAGATTTTCTACAATTGTTCGATTTTATAAATAATTGAATATCTTTAGTTGATTCAGCTTTATCAGCAAATTCATTGGCCTTATTTTCTAACACCGATACTTCTTTTTCAAGAAGCCATATTTTTTCCTTTATAAAACCTAAGTCATCTTTAGTTAATTTCCTTTTATTTCCTACAGAGGAAGACTGTTGCTGTTAACCACACTACACATATCCAGTGAAATACAGTAGAAGATCTTTATAACGCAATTCCATATAACGCAATTCTCCATATAACGCACAACCTTTCAGATGTAAACAATGAATTTTGCCATGAAGGAGCACCTGAATTTTAAGACTGTAAAAAACTGCTACTGTCTGAAAACTAAATTTAATGCATTAGTACAATTTTACATCCTTAATTTAGAACTTTTAAAGGAAAAAAAAATTATTATTACAATAAATGTTTTTGAAAATGAGCAATATAATGAATAAACTGGGTCCAGGTGTATCTGGACCATTTTTAAAACGTATATATAACAAAATGTTGAATGATCGCAATAATAGAAAAATTTATAATCTGGATAAGGAATGCAGTATAAAGGTAATTCTAATGTATCTTGATGTGTTTCAGACATATTTGTCTATATTTATGAGGTAAGTTTGATGATGCGTGATATGTGATCCATATAACGCAAAATTCTATATAACGCACAACCTTGCGTTTTTAGGTTTGCGTTATATAGATCTTCTACTGTAATAAGACTACGATCAAACACAGATCAGTGGATGCTGCTGGACTTGAAAAATCCAGGGTTCCAAAAACTTAAGACTTCTAAAATTCTGGGTCCCTTTTTTACAAAAGCAGGTCCCCACTAATAAGTCATACTGCTAGACGCAAAAATTGAACTTGTTCATTTTCAAAAGAAAAATTAAATGCAATAACTATTGTTTTAATAATAATAATTTGTAAAAAATTAAAGCCAATATTAATTTTTTATTTTAACCATTAAGAGAAATTTTCTTTACTTTTTAAAAAATAAAAGTGCAAGATACAAATTGAATTATAAAATAATGCTTATTTGATTGTAGAAGATAACAAGTGTCATTATTGTTCACATTTCTTTTAAAAAGGGACAAAACTGATTTATTGAAAAAGACATTTTTCCTGAAAAAAGTATAATTTTGTTGAGTAAAGGGGTATTTTTTGTTTAATGAATGGGTGTTTTCAGAAGTTACATTCACTCAGAAAGGTTTGGAACAATCAAAAACAGATTGTGAACAGGAAAATCTGTTTTTAGAGCAGCAAAAAGAAATAATTTGAAAGCAGGAAAGTTAGCTTTTGGAACAGAAAAATTCTATCCTGGCATTAACTTCTTTTTTTTTTTTTTTTTTTGTACCCTTTTGACGAAAATTACATTTTAAAGCGATCTTTTGTCGAAATCTGTCGGTTTTTTTTCGCGATTTTTTTTGTCGAAATTTGGCGGGGTTTTTTGACGCAATCTGCCGTTTATTCGCGATCGTTTGACGAAATGTGCCGTTTTTTCGCGATCTTTTGACGAAATGTGCCGTTTTTTCGTGATCTTTTGACGAAATGTGCCGGGTTTATTACGATTTTTTGATGGAAATTGCCGTTTTTCGCAAATCTTTTGACAAAATTTGCCGTTTTGTCGCGATTTTTGGACGAATTTTTCGTTTTTTCGCGAGTTTAGGGAAATCTACCTTTTTTCAGGATTTT